>NEWO01000154.1:30510-41243 GCA_003013225.1 Phalaenopsis aphrodite | reverse complement strand
GCTCATAATCAGGATATCGAGGATATGGAGGAAATTACACTCCTGGGTCACCTCTAATCAGGCTCTCCAAAGATGAGTGGAATTTCTCTTCATAATCACTCTTTGTTCTATTATAACTATCAGTATGATCTGCAAAACGCTCTAAATTTTGTACTTTATCCGCGGTAAAATTGATATTATCCATCATATTCTGCAATAACTCATCTCGGGTATGAATAGACTCACCTCGAGATGTAGAAGCACGTGAAGTAGATGGTCTAGATGAAGAAGCAGCAATGATAGATGCAGCAGACATTTCCATTCCATAGCTCCTAAAAAATCCTCCTCTCCAGCCAAAAATTGAATGCTCATAATAGGTCTTCACATTCACCTTAGTGTTGGGCTTTAGAGCTAACAAAACTTCCTCCCAACTATCATATTTAACCACAGCCTGCTCGCACAAAGAAAGATCGAGGAAGCAAATCCTAGACCTACAGTTGTAACAGCTGTAGCAGAACTGATGATAGTTTGATAGATCAAAGCTCCAATGTTGATGAGCTTTCCCTCTTGAATACAATAGTTCAATGTTACTCTTTCTCTGGTCACTTCACTGAGATGATTGGTCAGAAGCAGACGAGCAGAATTGAAATAGTGACAAGCCTTTGAAGGTGCACATAACTTTAAAGTTGGGAAATTTACTCTCCTTTCATTGGTAATCTTCCAAAGTCCTCTCCCAATAGTCAAGTATGAAATAATCTCTTCTAACGCTGCTTTAGTAGGACTATAATTTGCATAAAACATAAAGTATCCTGTGGTAAATAGTTAAATAAGTTTAATACCTCTAGCAAAAAAGGTACCAACTTTCCTCGAACCATAACTCGATTGTCTTCAGCTTCAGGGAGATTTGCATAAAACTCCCTCACAACAGAAATCACTGCGATAGAAGAGAAACAATAGAACTATTCCCACTATCAACGAATAATTAAATCTTCCACTTCTCCACCAGATTTCTAAAACATCGCTCCGGAATCAATTTTTGTGACTGTAGAGAGTCACTGTATCAATCTTAAGCTTTTAAACTAAAAAATTTGCTTGAATCAAACGGGCTTCTTTCTCTATTTCTCTTCATTCTTGGTGTCATTCTACAAATTTTATAAATTCCAAAATTAACTTTAAAAATAAACTAAACTTTAAAAATAACATCAAGTCTAAATCACTAAACTAAACTTCCAAAAGCACAAACTAAACTTCCCAAGCAATTTCCATAGATTTTTCCTCATTTTTCACCATGAATAGTGAATTTTCAAATTTCTCCAAATGTGCTTAAAATACCTGGTGAAAATCCAAAATTTTTGCATAAAAGTAAAGCTCTTACCTCAAGGAATCCAAATCTACCAATTTTTTCTTGATTCCACCAAGAAATCTCCACTTAATGGTGTGCCCTAGCCCTTAAAATCGCCATTTTGAGAGGTAGAAGATGATGGGAGGCGTTAAAAATGGTGTTTTTGGACCAAAATTTCACTTTTAACCGTTCGTGAACCGGTTTTCATGAACCGGTGCTTAAGCACGGGTAAGTGGCGCTTAGGTGCCTGCCTCTAAGGTTAGCTCTTTGTCACGCTCCGCCACATTCGAGAAATTGTCGAGACAAACACAGGATGGAAGATTCTAGAGAAGGTCAGAATATGAGGAGTCATCAAAGGGGCTCTAGAAGATTCCACCACATTCAGGAGATAGCAAGAAGGAAAAACTCTAAAGAGGATCTAAGAATAACCTAGAATGTTCTAGAGCTATTTATGTACATAAGAATAGTCTAAGAGATAGAATATTATATTGTAATCTAGAAGCATCTCTTGGACATTGAATAGTCCCACATTGGCTAGTTGAAAGGCCAAAGGCATGGAGGAGGCTATAAATAGGAGCTCCTCCCCTCATTTGTAAGGACCCAAGCATTGAATCAAAGCATTCTAGTATTCAATTGCAAAGTATTCCTTTCTCTCTGTTTTTCTTCTTAAGAGTGTTTGGGGCTCCTAAGTCCAGTGTTGTGAGTGATAAGGCTGATTTAGTGCTAAGAAAGAGCGCTAAAGCCGCACGGGTGACTTGAGGAAAGTTAGTCTGTGACATCCCGCTCAAGTGCGATATGTGGTGCTTAGGCGCCAGTGCATTATGTTTGAAATCTTCAAATTTAAGTAAAATGCACTATTTGCCTAAGTAAACCACCCCTAAATGGTCTCATAGCACTTCATTAACTATTTTCAACTTCCTATAACTTCCCTCTCTCTCAAAATTCTCCTTAATAACTATTTCAATTCGAGGCTAAAACAATACAAAATTTTCACAAAAATAAACTTATATTAATTCACAAACAAGTACAAATACTATTTACACTTAATTCTCACTCCAAATAGTCTCGGATGAGAAAATTTTCCTAAGTACAAAACACTTAACACTACACAAAAGTAAAATTCTTTCACTATTCTCTCTCTCTCCAACATTCATTTATCTTGTTCTCTATCTCTCCCTCTCTCAACATACCACAGGCTATATTAAAATAATTTTGAAAATATATTTTATTTAGGACAAAAAAAGTTTAATTTTAAAAATTTTCTCCCTTCCCCCAAACTTAAATTTTAAATTAGTTTAAGAGCTAACACATGTCTTAAACACTAAAAATACTTAAAGACAATGACTTTAATCACACAAAAACAAACATAGAACTTAATTCCATTCTTCATTAGAAGGAACAAATTCAGGTCTTTTATTAGTCTCTCCTAGGGCAACTGGAATAAAAAGTTGATAAAACGGACGGTGGTGACGTGCCCTGATGCAATCTTCTTCAATCCACTTTTACTTAAGAAACATATCCTTATATGCTTCCTCTATATAACTAGTGTGGCTAAATTGCATTTTCAATTGCCATCCAATATGCTCCAAATGTGCATGAATTTCCAATACCTTAGTCTTCAGTACAGACATAGTATTTTCAATTTGTTAATTTTCTTACTAACGGCCAAGAAACTGTTATACATCTCTTGTGCATTTTGACTAATGAATTTCTTCCTCATGGTATCTTCTTTCTTCTTCAAATCCATCTCCCACGAAGACATCATTTTAAAATTCTCTCTCTTTTTTTGGCTTTAGGGCTAGAAATGATCTGGGGTGAAATTCCTTCACTAAACCCTTCTATTTATAGGCCTGAATTCTTCCAATAACTCCTAGACATGTTTAGAAATTGCCAAGACACGTTTTTACAAACTTTTAGGCAGTTTTTCCTTCTAGAATATTAATTTTGCACTCATTTTTAAACTGTCGCGCTTAAGCGCCGGATTTGGCGCTTAAGCGCTAGTGCACATTTTTGCACAAGTCAACTTAACGTCCAAATTCTCATTTTAACATGTCCAAACACTAATTTAAGTCTTAAAATCAATACTAACACATAATAGTCTCAAAAATACTACCCCAATTTTCTTAATCACACATAAAACATCAAAAAAAATAAAACACATTGATACTTATGGGTCATCTCCCACAAAACGCTTGGTTTTACGTCGTCAGCCCGACGTAACCAGTGATTAATTTGATTGACCCAACATCATTCCATCATTAAACTTCTATCGATCCCCTATATAATAAGGTTTCAGTCTATGTCCATTTACTTTAAAGATTTTCTCAGATTTAGGAGCTTTAATATCCACAGCTCCATAAGGATAAACTTTAATCATAATAAATGGGCCCATCCACCTGGACTTAAGTTTGCCTAAAAATAATCTTAACTTTGAATTATATAGCAAAACCTGTCGCCCTGGTTGAAAATTTTTAGTAAGAATCTTTTGATTATGCCACATCTTCATCTTTTCTTTATTAATTTTGGCACTTTCATAAGACTCATTCCTTATCTCTTCAAGCTCATTTAGTTGTAATATTTTTTTTCTCACCAGCATCTTTCAAATTATAATTGAACTCTTTAATTGCCTAATATGATTTATGCTCAAGTTCAACTGGTAAGTGACAAGCTTTCCCAAATATTAGCCTATATGGGGACATTCCTATAGGAGTTCTATATGCAGTCCTATAAACCCACAAAGCATAGTCAAGTTTGACTGACCAATCCATTTTTTATGGATTCAAAGATTTTTCCATAATTCTTTTAATTTCCCGATTGGATAATTCAGTCAAACCACTTGTCTGAGGATGATCAGCAGTAGCAATCCTATGATTTATATGATATTTCTTTAATAACTTCTCCATTATAGTTTTTTCTGAAATGACTTCCCCCATCATTAATGATAACTCTTGGCATCCCAAATCTACAAAATATATTCATTTTCTAAAATTTTGCAAAACTTTGAGCATCACATCGAGGTAAAGCAACAGCTTCTATCCATTTGGATACATAGTCCACTGCTAAGAGAATATATAAATTTCCGAAAGATGGTATAAATGGTCCTATGAAATCTAATCCCCAAACATCAAATATTTCAACTTCTATCATATAATTGAGGGGCATCTCATTTCTCCTAGAAATATTTCCTACTCTTTGACATACATCACAAGTTTTAATATAAGCATTAATATCTCTAAAAATTGTAGGCCAATAAAATCCAGATTTTAAAAGTTTGTATGTTATTTTATCAACACCAAAACGTCTCCCAAAATTAGAATTATGACATTTTTGGATAATCTCATAAGTTTCTTCTAATGGTACACATCTTCGAATAATTAGATCCTTTCCTTGTTTATATAAAAATGGGTCATCCTAGAAATAAGTCTTAGCTTCAGAAATAAATTTTCTCTTCTGTTGGTTTGTCATTCCATAAGGTATAATATCACTAAAAATAAAATTCACAACGTCGGCATACCACGGAACACACCACTCATTAATAGTGAACAATTTTTCATCTAAAAAATGTTCATTAATTTCATTTTCAAAACATAGTGGTTTTTCTAATTCAAGCCTGGAGAAATGATCAGCAATTTAATTTTCAATCCCCTTCTGGTCTACTATTACAAAATCAAATTCTTGTAAAAGAAGAATCTATCTTATAAGTTTAGGTTTAACATCCTTCTTTTTCATTAAATGCATAATAGCAGAATGATTTGTATGCACTATACAATGAGTTTCAATTAAATATGATCTAAATTTATCAAAAGCATATACTATTGCTAATAACTCTTTTTCAGTTGTTGTATAATTAATTTGAGTTTCATTAAGAGTTTTACTAGCATAGTAAATAACTTTAAAAATTTTATCATAGTTGTTCTAAAACAGCTCTTATAGCATAATCACTAGCATCACGCATTAATTCAAAAGGTTTTCCCCATTTGGTGAAACTATAATTGGTGCAGTGATTAATTTTTATTTTAATAATTTAAAAGCTTTTAGTCATTCCTCGTCAAAATTAAAAATTGAATCTTTCTCCAGTAAATGACATAAAGGCTTAGCAATCTTTAAAAATTCTTTAATATATCGCCTATAGAATCCAGCATGTCCTAAAAAACTCCTAATTTCCCTTAAATTTGCTGGATAAGATAAATTAGCAATCACTTGAATTTTAGCAGGATATACTTCAATACCATTTTTTGATATTTGATGACCTAATACAATTTCTCCTGCTACCATAAATTAACATTTTTCTCAATTAAAAACTAAATTTGTTTCTTCACAGCGCGTAAGAACTTTGGATAAATGTTCTAAACATGAGTCAAATGAAGTTCTAAACACTGAAAAGTCATCCATAAAGACTTCAATCCCTTTTTCAATTAAATCACAAAAAATTATCATCATACATTTTTGAAATGTAGCACGGGCATTACATAAACTAAAGGGCATTCTTTCAAAAGCAAAAGTACCATAAGGACTAGTAAATTTCATTTTTTCTTGATCCTCACAAAAGTATTTATGCCCAGCTAGTCTATCCAGCATTTGATCTAGAAAGGGTAATGGAAAATGGATCTTTCCTAGTGTCAAGATTTAATTTTCTATAATCAATGCATATTCGCCACCCTGTAACTTGTCTAGTAGGTATTAACTCATTATGTTCATTTACAGTTATTGTTACTCCTCATTTCTTAGGAACGCAATGAATTGGACTAACACATGCACTATCTGAAATAAGATAGATAATTCCAACATCTAACCACTTTAAAATTTCTTTCTTAACAACTTCTTTCATAACTAGATTCAATCTTCTTTGTGGATCAGCCCTAGGTTTGAGTTCTCTTCGATATGAATTCTATGCATATAAATTGAAGGATTGATTCCTTTAATATCAGCAATTGTCCATCCAAAGGCTTTCTTAAAATTTTTCATAATTTTCATCAACATTTCTTCATCTTCCATTGTTAATTTTGAGGAAATTATAACAGGTAAAGTAGAGGAATCTCCTAAAAAGGCATATTTTAAATGATCAGGAAGTAACTTCAACTCTAGTTATGGAGGTTTTTCAATAGATGGACAAAATGATTTTTCTTTGTCTATCGTGTCCAGAACTTCAAAACTTTCTCCAACATAGTTTAAATCTTCCTTAAAAAGATCTTCACATTGATCTAATTCCTCTTCTTGCTTGTGTTCCAAATCTTTTTCTTCAATTTTTTCTTCATAAGTAGTCTTAAAATGACATTCACTTAGATGTCTTATAACATCCATTCTAAAACATTCATCATCTTTACCTTTTGTAGGGTATTTCATTGATCTTGAAATATTAAAAGTAACAGTTTGATCATTGACTCTCATTGTTAATTCCCCTTTTTGCACATCTATAATTGCTCTTCTTGTGGCTAGGAAAGGTCTCCCCAAAATGATAGGTATCTCTTTATCTTCCTCCATATCTAACACAATGAAATCAACAAGATAGATAAATTGATCCACTTTCACTAGGACATCTTCTATAACTCCTTTAAGGTATGTTATCGAATGATCTGCTAACTGTAGAGTTATAGTATAGGGGTTATTTCTCCTAATCTCAATCTTTTAAATATTGATAATGGCATAAGGTTAATGCTTGCACCTAAATTACATAAAGCTTTCTCATAAAATTTGTCTCTTATTGCACATAGAATTGTAAAGCTACCAGGATCTTTAAGCTTTTCAGGAAGCTTCTTCTGAATTATTGCACTGCACTCCTAATTAAGTGTAACAGTCTCATTATCTTCAAACTTTCTTTTTCTTTTGAGACTATCCTTCATAAACTTTACATAGTTTGGCATTTGTTCTAAGGCTTCAGCAAATGGAATATTAATTATAAGCTTCTTAAATATTTCCAGAAATTTTGAAAATTGCTTATCCAACTTCTGCTGACGAAGTCTCTGAGGAAATGGAGGTGATGGTTTTTCCAAATCAATTTTCAGCAAAGAAATATGTCTCTCAAAATCTTTTGGTGCGTCCTCTTTTGATTCTTTAATTTCTTCTCTCTCTACTTCAACTTCTTTTTGAACCCGACCTTCCAACTCTCTTCCACTTCTAAGTTGAACGGCTTTTATTTGTTATTTATTCTGGTATTTTAGATTTGATTTGATATTACTAGGAAGTGTTCTTTGGGATCTATTACTTAATGAATTTGCTATTTGTCCAAGCTGATTATTGATATTTCTAATTGTAGCTCCTTGACTTTGTAATTGATTTCTCATTTGTAACACCACTTCTTCTATAGAAAACTTCTTCTCCTTAAACTGTGTATTACTGTTGAAACTTATTATTCCCTTGGTTGTTTCAGTTTCCCAATGGGTTTCCTTAATTGTTCCACCATTGTTGATTATTACCACCCAAATTGTTATTCCAGTTAAAGTTGGGATGGTTCTTCCAACATGGGTTATAATAATTGGAATATGGGTTATTTTGCTTATTATTTATGGCATTAAAAGTTTCTAATGATGCTTGAGAATCTACCATTTGTCCTAATGAATTCTCTTCTATCATGAAAATTGGTTGAGAAAAATTCATTCCAAATTGGTCTATCTTCCTTGAAATTACAGCAACTTAAGTTGTTAACATGGTAAATGCATCAGTTTCATGAATATTGGCTACTTTCTTAGGATTTACCCTCTTAGAAAGCCATTGAAAATTATTAGTAGTCATTTCTTCAATTAAAGCATAAGCGTCATGAAATGGTTTTCACATCAATGAACCACCAGCAGCGAGATCGATAATTGATCTAAGAGATCCAACTAATCCATTATAAAAAGTTTAAATTATTAACCAATCTGGTATAGCATAGTGTGGACACTTTCTTAAGAGTTCATTAAATCTTTCCCATGCTTCATAAATGGTTTCCCCTTCAAACTGATTAAAAGATGTAATATCATTTCTAAACTTCACAATTTTTTTTATGGTGGAAAATATTTAGCAAGGAATTTTTGTGCTAAATCATCCCAATTTCTGATAGATCCACGTGCTAACAAATTCAACCACATCTTAGCTTTATCTCTCGGTGAGAAAGGAAATAACCTAAGTCTTATGCCTTCGGTGGATACACCATCATATTTAAATGTAGCACAATTGGCAAGTTGTAAATTTGGATCTTCAGTTGGTGATCGCCCAAACTGATTATTTGATACCATTTGGATAATAACAGGTTTAAGCTCAAATGAATTAGTCACTACAGTAGGTTTTTGAATACTACAATGAAGTTCATCAACAGTATGGTTGGCATAATCTCTTAAAGGTATAAACTCTTGATGAATTTCAGCATTTTAATTATTTTGGTCTTCCATTTCTATAATTTTTTTTTATTTTTCAAAATTTATAATTTTTTTTTGTTTTTCTGATTTTTCTAATAGTTCTTTCTAATTCAGAATCGTAGGGCACTAGTCCTTCAGAACTTGAACTACGCATACCATAAAATAAAATAAACAAAATAAAATAAAATAAGATTAGATAACTTAAATTTTAAATAAGACTTTCTAAAAAAAGAAATTTTGCTTTCAATTCCCCGGCAATGGTGCCAAAAATTTGATCCCTCTTGATACTGCTAATATGCAAAGTACAACAACAATTCAGATTATATTTCACTTATATTTCCTTATTTTACAACAAAACAAAAAACTTGATCCGGAAGAAAAATAAGAATTTAACTTTTAATTTATATATATTGGGATACTATGCAAGTATTTGTATCGTTATCAAGTAATATAGTTATTTTTTATTAAGACCTGAATATCAAACCCATAGGGACTTTATACAATATGCACTTCTAGAAAACTTTCTATTTTTAAGAAGACAATTACTTAAACTNGTTCTTAGAGGAAAAAATGGAGAGAGTATTAAATTGTAAATGTTCAAATGTTACAATTGTTATGATATAATATTTATTTATTGCTCTAGCTAAAAAGATGTCTAAAGAGTGAAAAAAGAGTAATTCGGTCCCAATTTTTAAGAATAAAAGGGATGTACGAAATTGTGCAAATTATAGAGGACATTTACAAGAGGATGTATCTTGGTGTATGTTTTTCGGTTATTATATCCTTCTTGTGGATTAGACTTGAGAAAAGTTTCAGAAAAAACTTGAATTATGGAGGTCTACATTGGAATCTAAAGGCTTTTATTTGAGTAGAACTAAAACTAAATGCATGTAATGTAATTTTAGTAGTAGAAACTCTAGTGGCAGAGTTGTAATATTGGGTGATCAAATCATTAAAAAGTGTGAATGCTTTTAATATCTCAGGTAGATTGGTCAAAATGATGATATAGATGAGGAAAAGATCATCTGATTAGGAGTGAATGTTTTAGATTTAACTTGTGTTAAGAAGGAAAGAGGTAGACCTAGAAAGACATAGGCGCACCATACAAAAATGATTTTATTTTATTAGAATTAGATGAAAACATGACACATAATCGGATGCAATTGAGAAAAAGTATCACTCGAGTGGATACTAATTAGTGGGATAAAGATCTTGTTGTTGTTGTTATTAATTTAATAATCTCTTTATTAATCATAAATTATTACTCAAGTAAGTTAATAAAATTAATTTAAATAAAAATTAAAATAAATCACAGAGCCTTCGCCCTCTCAACGGGTGTAAACGAGCCGAACATGAGCGAGCCAAGACACAACTAGAATCTGGCTTGTTTATATTTCAAGCTCAAAAGGTTTGTTCATATTCGTCTCATTTGCTTAGCGAGCCGAAAACTAGTTGTTCACGAACAAAGAAACATTTTGACAACCCTAATTACGTACTCATAAGATGTTATAGAGTTGGGATAATATTTAAAAATTATTGTTAATATTAATTAGCTTTCCGTCAATGTAACTGAATTAAATTTTTAAAGAATATGAAATGAATGAAATAATTTTTAAAAATCTGCAAATATTTATTACCAAATAATTATAGTGGGGAATTATAATTTATTTTATAGATATTAAAATCTTCATTTGTTTATTTTGAAAAAATAAAAGATTATAGGAAGATAAGCGATATACCGCAAACAATGAAGAGAACCAAAGAAAAAACGAAGATACGGGGTTGCTTGGAGGCAGAATTTGAACAAGATTTAACCTAAATCCTACAAAACATAAAAACTAACAACCTTAAAAATTCTACAGAATCTTAAATGCAGTTTCTCTAACATTTACTTAGGCTCCGTTTGGGGCCGCTTTTTTGCGGCTTCGTGGCCCTGAATTGCGATTTTTTGTTGTTTGGCTCGGAGCTTCGAGGCAAAAGAAAGTTAACGCGGAAGAAAAGCGGAAAGTGATATCCTTCCCGCGGCACAGCTTCGCAGCGTGAAAAAGGCTTGTTTTGCCCCTCGCAAAAAGCCTCGTCCC
>NEWO01000154.1:3935-14686 GCA_003013225.1 Phalaenopsis aphrodite | reverse complement strand
AACAATCCCAGAAAAGAAAAGAAAAATATATAAGATTGAAAGCAATCCAAATGAAAAAAAAAAAATAAAGAAAGAAAAATAAAATGAAATGAAAGTGAGGAGAAGCTTGAGGAGATGCCTAATCAAAAATTGGCTTCACTAGACCTACTTAAAGGGAAAACTTGAATACATTCCTGAACTTATATATATGAAATAGATCTTTTTACTAATAGAGTTCTCATGAAATTCTTATCTTTTGGATATTCTAGGTGACTTAATATTGCAATCTATATTCATTCTTGAAATAAATAGAAAATTAGAACTCTTAAAAGTCGATGACTAGATAATCTGATGGCTACAGAGTTAATTCAATTACTTAAATTTTTTGTGAAAATCTCACTATGATATTTATCTAGGTCAAACTTATAGTATTTCTGAATTAAAATATTACTGCAGTAGATCATAATTTTTATATAGTACTAAAATTACTTGGCAAGTAATAGTTAAGTTTGGGGGATTTTGACCAAAGTAAAATATGTTGAGATTTTTGTACCTCTTTTATACTGTTTTTAATGATATTGCACTTTAAAGAAAGGTATTTTTGATGTTTTGTTGTAGGAATGATGAATTAAGGTAAATAGAGCAAAAAGATGCAAAAAGGAGCAAATTTGGAGCAAAAAGGACCAAAATGTGGAGAATTGCACTAGGGCGCCGACGGCGCCATCGATGCCGCTGACGGTGAGATTTTCCCGAGGCTACAGGACAAAATCTCCAGAAGGCTGCCTACGGCGGGATTGACAGTTATGTGTACTTGTACAATGGTTAAGGCCAGATTTTGGAGGGGTGCATAAGCAACTCTTGGGAAAATTCATTCACATCTTTAAAAAGAAGTTTTTGGCCGAAAATAAAAGTCTTGGAGGCTAGATAGGTTCCATTAGTGTGTAGAGAGCTTGCTAGAGTGTGTAATTGTGAGGAATTCTTCGAGAAATTGTAAGAGTAGAGGGAAAGTGAGAGATTTCTTCCTCCTTGCTACTTCGAAGAGGAATTCTGTGTGCTGTAAAGAAAGGAAGAGATTCAGAGGAACTTCAAAGAGTATTCTTGGGGAGAAATTTAGAGATAAGTTATTTACTTGTTATAGTTTGTATGTGTTTGATTTTATATATGAATTTCGAGTTTTGTTGTGCTTTCCCCATGAGTTCTGAGTATTTTTCTCTATCTTTCTCCTTGTCTGGAGATTTGTGAAATGGTGATTTGAATTGGTGAAGCCATGAAAATTTTTAAGAAATTGTGATGATCTTTTAGCTTCAATCATAATTTACTTTCAATCTGGCCAATTGATTTGTTAAAATATGTTGAGTTTTACAACTAAAGTGAAGATTACCTCCAAGATTAAGGGAGATCAAAGCCCTTGGAAGTTAGGTGCAAATAAATAAGGAAATATTACTATCGGGCATAAAATTGGAGATTTTAGAGTGACAGACTAAAATCCCCAAATTGGTCCTATCGTTTGGGTGCTAATGTGTAGATGTTAGCCCTCAGGTGAGGGGAACGTGGGAGCTCCGAAGTGAGAGTCGGTATCCTCCCAGCCTAGCCGCAGAATCAGTAACTAAGCATATGATTAATCAATGTTCTTTATGCCTGGACCAAAGGGTAAAGAATAGGAATGCTCCTATTTGGCACAATATAAATTGAATTAATTCATTTTATCCATTTACTATAATTTATTGACAAGGAGAAGGATGCTTTCTTATATATTGAATATCACAAAATTAAACCCTACTTTCTATCTTTAGTTATTTATTAGTTATCCAAATTATCTACTTATTTCAATTGCCTATTAGTGACAGATAAGCAAATTGAATGCCGTCGTTGTAGTTGAAGTATTACTTTTTATTAAGCCTTAGTCCATAGTATTCTATTTCTCCCTGCGGGATTGATAACTAGGACTCCATTAGAGCCCTATATTACTTGAGCGATACTTGCGTTGACAAATTCGACTTTAACATTATTGAATATTATACATATACATCTTTATTAAAATACATATATATAAAGTCACAGTCAAGATATTTGACACCGTTGCTGGAATTTAAATCTTCTAGTAGCGTCATCAAATTCTTGTAATTGTCGATTTACAAAAAGAAAAAGGTCGGTCACTAACCACGTAGGGTATTGCTCTTCTTTCACAAAGTTGGCGTCTATTAATTTCTTCACCTCGGTGATGACTTGTTTTTCTATTTCGATATGCATTCTCCTGTGAGCTTATTTTATTGGGGTTATATTTTTGTCCACTCCGAGTTTATGAACTGCAATCTCTGCTGATAGTCCTGGAATTTCATCATAGCTCCATGAGAAGTAATCTTTGAATTATTTTAATAAATTGATCATTTCTGCAGATTCTTCGTCATTAAGTAGAGAACTTATAAATGTAGGTCGGAATTGTTCTTCAGTCCCGAGGTTAATCTCTTTCAATTCATCAACGGTAGATTTAATTTTCTCCTCAAATTCTGGGGGAGCATCTTTTATTAGTTGATCAGTAGAGTCATCCTCTATATTGAGGCAATCCTCTTCTTACTCACTAGTAACAACCATGCAAAATTCAAAATCATCGGCTAGTTTGACTGTACCAAATCGGAGACCTTCTTTTGAATTTGGAGTTCAACTTTTACCATTCCATAATTTTTCAAAAAGTTGAAATTTATCTTTTGGCATTTTTTTTGGTAAGTGTCCTTGTTGAATTAACTTTTGAACACAAGGCGAGAAGTAACCAAAAGGCAATTCCATTAATTCATTAGGATCATCATCCAAATTTACATGTTTTTCAAGCTCAGTAGAGGTAGAAGCATGGTAAAATTTGATCGGCTTTGAACCAACACTATGGACTTCCTTGACCTCTAAACTCTCGGCCTTTTGAGGGAGAATCGGAGTAAGGGTTATAACATTCACATAGTGGTTTATCCAATCATACATTATTTCATATTCATTTTTCTCTGTATCTTTTAGGGATATCTCGTACTGAGGTTTCTTCAGTCTAGTCATCATTATCTCATCTTCAGAACTGTCTTCATCACCAACATTGATGGTTGGCCTAGTCTGTTCAATAATTAAATTGATCCTTCCTCATCCACGTCCCCGGCCTCAACCTCGGGTGTGCGAACTAAAAGAACCTTCATCAACTCATTATAAGGGAGTGGTGGAAGATCGCTGAAGTGGAGTTGAATGGCCTCCTCTTTGTAATTTTTCTGAATCTTCATCTTTGTTTGTGATAACTTAACTAGATAAGACAGTCCTCTTTGGAGGCGCGTAGTAAGAAGCATCTTAATGGACACCAACTTCATGTACTGAAAATGGTTGTAGGTCTCCTTTAATGCAATTTTCTTGACCATCTTTACTGTATTTGATGCACTGGTGTTGAGATGATGGAACCATATTGTGCTCATGAATCCATAGTTGACCCAGTAGAGTGTTAAAAGAGGTCTCGACGTTGATGATATGAAATTTAGTGGTTGTCACAAGTTCTCCAACCTTCATAAGTAATGTAATTGACTTGAGGGCTCTTTCTCCCTTTTGGTTGAATCCTCTTAACATCATTTTATCAATCGTAAGCTATTGTGCTTCAATATCCAAATAGGCCAATGTTCGTAGGCTCATCAAGTTAAGAGATGCTCCAGGATCTACTAAAAATTTGTACAACACAAATCTGCCGATTTTGACGGAGATGTAGAGTGGACGATTGTGGTTAGTTGTACCAAGCAGCAAGTCTTCATCTGTGAAGATTACCCAAGGCTTGTTCTTTCAACTAACAAACTTCATCTAAGGATGTGTTGGCCAGCTGTGTTAAGCAAACTTCTGGGTCAAGCAAAGCTGTAACCAGAGACTCTCTCATCTCCTTCGACAGGGTCAGAGCGTCATAGATGCTTAATCAGGCCGACAACTTCCTAAGACGAGCTAGCACGTTGTAGTCCACTTTGTATGATTCTTCGATTTTATCTTGATTATGTGGTTCTTCCACTGGTGGAGGTGGGGGTATCTCTTCTTGAGTCATTATCTGCTTTCCTTTGTCTGTTGGAGTTGTTCTTGGTGATAACACTTTCTCGCTCCTTAAGTTAACTTCTGTGATTTCCTCTTCTTGAGATATCATTATTGAATCTTCCGGTGTCTCCTCCTCTTCATCGAAAAGATCTAAGTTGATGGTAAGCAGTGTACCGTGATGCTCGAGAATTGGCTCCTCGTTATCGGTGCTGTCGTAAGCGATGTCATTGATGTCTTCTTTAGACCTGATAATGAGTTCATCAGACTCAAGTACGATTTGAGGATCAAGCTCGAAGCTAGATTGGTCATAATCAGTTACGTTATCACCAAAAATAGTTAAAACATAGCAAAAATCACAATAATTATATTCATAAGACCTCAAAGGGACAAAAAGATAATCATACAAAGTCAAGGGTTCGAGGATTTTTTTTCCCGAATCCGAAACAACTAATCTAGTAGAAGCAGCCCCTATCCTACCCCTCGTGTTATCAATCTTTATAGTGATGCTTTTCTTCTTCTTCTTTGTCCTTGATGATGATGGATCTCCTGACAAAACCTTCATCTTGGGCTTGGTATGCTGCGGACTCTGAATGGAGGCTTGTCTTGATGCAGACTGGATCTTGTTCAGTATTTTCTTGGATGATCTGCTCCAGACCTCATTCCATTCTTCATCTCTAGTATATGCAGAAGATTGTTTTTATGGATCCTGTATTTGATTGAGGACCCTCTTGAGTTCATCCCAAGTTGTACTCCATCCCTCTATTCCAGTATACAGATCGATTGTGGAGATTGGCTCGGCCGAAATCATATTTATGGAACCCTTTTCAGGTTCTCTTAAATATTCTTTCGAGATCGTTATGTTCCCTTCTTTAAGGTTCCTCTCGAGCCAGTCTTTAAAGACAAAGTATTTTTTTTATAGTGTGCTTAAGCAACCGGTGGTATGAGCAATAAATTGGTTCATTCTTCCTATCCACCTCTTCGAGCTTCTTCGGATCTGGCAGTTTGAACTCCGGCTTCTTCATAAGACTTCTGAATATTTTAGGTATAGCTTCATCTTTGAAAGAATACATCATTTTACGTCGCTCTGACAGGGACATTTTCTTATCCCCTGTTCGTGGTGATCGTTCTTGAGGTGGTCGCTGGTTGGATTGACTACTCTGTTTCTGAGAATACAGTGACGAAGACTGGCGAGACTCTTCTACATATATCTTTATCGGCTGCTTTCTTTTGTCGACGGTCGCTACTACTCATGATTTCTTTTTGAGCACTCTGGTCACCTTAGCCTTTTCGTGTGGCTTCATGTGCTTAATTTCCTCTTGAAGACTACTGGCTTTATTGAGTAGCTTCTCGAAAGATTTGATGGTGAGTCCCTTGAGCATGAAAGCTATTGGTCCATGAATGCTCTTGAGTAGAATTTCAATCGCATGATGTTCATGTAGCCGAGGTTCACATTTCATGCTATGTTCTCTCCACCTCAAAATATAGTCCACCAAAGTTTCGCTAGACTTTTGTTTTTCCATCATGAGCTCTCCAATAGACACATGATGTTGTGCCCCGGCAAATCTTTTCACAAACAGCTGTTCCAACTCGGAAAATATTTTAACTGACCAGTTGGGCAAGTCAGCGTAACAGTCAAAAGCAATTCCTGACAAGCTACTGACGAACTGCTGGAAGAGTAGAGCTTCATTATTTCTTGTGTTTCCACAGCTGGCTCGAAAATGTGCTATATGTTGTTTGGGATTTCCAATCCCATAAAATATCTTGAAGTTTGGGGCAACAAAACCCTTGAGGAAAGGCAAGGCATTGAATTCCTCCGGGTAAGGTCTACCCTTTAGAACCAATGCACCACCCTTATATTGGGTTAAGGCGTCCCACACTTGTTCAATCATTTGCTTGAATTCCTTTTTTGGTATAGCACATGATGGAGAATCCTTTCTATGTTGCTCATCTCTGTTTGGTGAAGAAACCTCTATTCTTTCATCTGTGATGTGTATGATTTCCGGCTGATTGATCTCTGGAGAAGCCAATTGCGGCTCTTGTGATTGCCCCTGAATGATGGCCATAACGGACATAGCTGCGGTCATTTCTTCTATTTTTTTTTCTCCAGTAGACTAACTTGCTCATCTCTTAGGAGGAAAACCCTATGCAGTNATAGCTGCGGTCATTTCTTCTATTTTTTTTTCTCCAGTAGACTAACTTGCTCATCTCTTAGGAGGAAAACCCTATGCAGTTCATCTACGGAGTTCTCTTCGGTGTGAGGTTGAGCCTCGCATACAAATGTGGTGGCTCAGGTTTCAATTACATGGACATCTATGAAATCTTCCTCCAAGTAATCATTGTAATCAAAATTTTCATCCTCGCTATCAACGAAAACTCTGTGCTCTCGAGCTAACTCGGAAATCTCGAACCTGAGTTTCTCAACTTTCTCTTCAATTATTGATTCCTTGATCGCTTTAAGATCTGGAGGACCCTGATGGACATCCTATACTTGCTCCCCCATCTTGTTAGCTATTGTTGTGATGATGTCAGATATTTCAGACCATGGTTTCATTTCCTATTTTTGTCCCGTGAGCTGGACTGTATCGGTGCAGCGACCTTGGGTACCCATACCTTTTCCTTTTTCGAAGATGATATCTCAGGAAGGCGTGTCTTAGTAGAAACATCATTAAGTCAAGGGAAAGTATGCTCCCTGTGGTGTAGACCGGCTACAGTGCCAGGTAATCATCTTGTCTTTGCCTTTGGGATTGTAGAAATATCTCCATAATGGGTGATGGGTAAGATTTTCGGACCTAGTCTCGACTTAACCGGTCGATGGCCTGCGGTCCTGGTGGCATTATAATCAGTACTAATCACTGCGGTATTAACTCTGTTCCCTAAACGGAACCAAATGGGGATGCGAGTAGGTGGTACTCCAGTTGTCTTGTGAGACTGTCTTGCGGACTTGATATCCTTCAAAATTTCCTTCTTTATGCAAGGCGAAATTACATCTCCCACTCGTTTATGTAACTTGCTAACTGAACATCCTTCTTTGGTAGCTAGCCTTTTGAAAACTGCACTAACTCGGGTGATAGGAGTGAACTTCTTTCTCTCCTCACCATGTCCATGAAGTAATGGTAATGAGGCAGCGATTCTCTGGATACTCTCGTATCCCTCGGTATCCGTTAGAGGATGGAATCTACTCCCTCGTAGGAGTGGATAAATTTGTAGTGACACTTCTTCAACTAGATGAGGCTCCTCTTCAACGGGTGTCTCCTTGGGAGCCTGGGCTTTGATGACCCTCTGAACACTTCTATTATGGTTCCTCTTTTGGGTTCGGGTCAGCGGTACAGTCTTTGAACTTCATCTGATTTCAAACACGGGTGGTGGGACAATTAATCCCTCAGTCGGATCCTTAATAATCATTACTTATTTCCCTTTAACAGCAGCGAGGCTAGCAAGTTTGGCGAGTGTCGTGGTGGCAGTGGTTTTAGACTTCTTACAGGCAGGGAATTCTTGAAGGCAGTTCAGGTTAAATTCTGTAAATGGTTCTTGTATTTCCTGTGCAGAGATCTTCATCACTACAAATGGGGCTTTCTCGAGGATGACCTCGAGATCTTCAAATTTGGCTCCAAATTTGATGGTAGGAGGGAGATTACGGGCTTCGTGGCTCTTTGGCAGGTTGCAGGAAAAGGTCAGCGTTGGGTAGGCCATTGTAGCTAGCTTGAAAACAAAAAAAGTTTCGGGGTTAGCCATATGGCCAAAAACCTCGTAATTTTTTGTGCAAGCACTGAAAGTAGAGGTTGATCCGTAGATCAGGCAGGTCTAAATTTATGGGTATTTTAAAATTTTTTTAAGAAAAATCAAGAGGTGTAAAATTTAATTAATGTAAGAAAATTCCAATGTGCGCGCAGCACATCACGGTTTGCAAAGTAGCAAATCAAATTTGAAAAGGAGATGTGAAGTATTTTAGGGCCTAGTGCGGGACCCATTTAGTGGCAAACAATGCCCAAGTGGAACTAGTCCGCCAACACACCTATTGGGGGTCCGACATGAAAATTTAAAGAGTCCTTAATGGCCTTCTGAACCCCTCTGTTCAATGATGGTTGAACAGCTAGTCCTGAAGTCCAAGGAGTTAGACGTACTTTCTCAAGACAGAAATGTGTAAAGTATGCCAATGGAAGAAGGGTAATTTAGTCCAAGAGGGACATGGAAATATTACCGATGGTGTGAAGATAATATTTCTTGATTTGTATGGAGAGAAAAGCAATTCCCCAGTGGAGTCGTCAGAAGCTGTCGGCGCTATTTTTGGTTAGAGGAGTTGCCCGTAAGAAGCTGTCGGTCACCGGAATCGAAATCCTGTCGCCAGATTTGGAAGGACGTTTTAATTTACATATATATTTAGTTTTAGGAATATATGAAATTAAACTGACCCCATATTTTTTTCATAGTTTAAATGAAAGAGCCCCTATATCTATCCCGAAGGATAAACACAAGACTTGAGGATGAGGCTCGATCAAATAAACTAAGGAATATATGACATCCGTTTGGTATGTGAAACCATTTTATTTGACAACAAGTTCCCCCATTTAATATAAAGAATTAAATAGGGTTTAAATTAAGTTGGGTTCAAGAAAAGCTTCCTATAAGGGTAGGCCCATATAGTTAATTACATCTTAAATGACCAAAGTCACTTAAGAAGACTTTCGATAAAAATCAGGAAATATTATCTTCAAGGAATTTCAAAGGGTAGGACTTTTCAATAAGATCAGACGTAGAGGTGTGAAAGGGGATTAGTTCAAATTTGGAACATTTCATTGTAGAGTCCAAAGGACGAAGAACTAGGGGATGTCATGAATCCAGAAGAGAACCTCGGTGACTTCCCAAGCTATCCTAATATTTGGCTTCAGTTTTGAGGAGACATTTTTAAGCATTTCTTCCTACCAATTTTATCAGTTAGTGCTTACATTCGTGTGAAACTATCATAGAAATAGTCTGGAAGATATGAGAATTTAGGTCATGACAAACGAGAACCTCAGAATCCTAAGACGAGTTAGGGCTTATATTGTATATCAGGGCTATACGAAGGCCTAAAGATAAGGTGAGGATTTACATTGCATAAGCAAGCAACCTCAAAGTCCTATGGTTTTGTTGTTAAGGAAGATTGGTTTAGTTGGGGAAGACAGGTTTTGTTGTTGAAGATGGTCGTGTTGCCCACCATGCTAGCTCCAAGCTCCTTACCGCGACGAGTTTGAGTTTTCTAGTGTGTTAAGTTATGATGTCAAATCAGGTGGACCTATGATTGAAATTCTTTAAATTTTATGGGGGCATGTTAAAGTTGATTAGAGCGATACTGGTTAGGATCCTACGGTTCCCTCATTCCGGCACCACTATTTTCTATTGGATTTACTTAGTCCAAATGAATTTACTAAACTCAATTTAATGAGTTCCATAATTTCATTTAGACGATCGGAAGCCTCGTTAGCAACCGTAGGTTACTTCCTCTGAGGAATTCCCGATCATTCGATAGAGACATCTTAATCTAGTTGCAATTGTAGTTTTATGAGATGTTTGTGATTAAATTTTGAGTTGTTTTATATTTTGAATGTTGTGGGGGTGAATTTTATCTTGGCTTTATTTAGTTTTGGTTTTGGTTTTGATTTTGTGGCTATCCTAATAGTTTTAGTTTTCATGCAGGGTGGCATCGTTGTTTAGCATGCAAATTTGCAGGTATAAAAGTACAGTATGAAAGTACAAGAAAGACAATGCTAAAAACTGTAAAAGTTTATCTGGCGAGTCTTCTCGTTCCACCACCTGAAACTTAAAAGGCATGTTAAGGCAGTTTATATGAAACGTGGAAGTAAAATTCTGACGACCTATCTAACCCTAGGTCACATCTCGGTGGGTCCTCAGGAGTTTAATTAAGGATGATGTTGCCAAGCAAAATATATTAAGTTTAGTAGATCTCTAAGGTATCCAACAGATCTATAGAAAGAAGCAGGCTCGTTCTACTCTCTCACTGCCTGATGGAAAGTCTCGAGTTCTTTTAAACTTATTATGTTGCTTAATAATTCATTCTATAAACACCCTAATGCTCAATGAACATTGATATATCAATTATCCCCAAGATGAAGGTAATTATCATTTGTAATTTAATTTTGAAAATTATGTGAGTGAAGACCCTTAAAGAGGCAACTTAGTGTTATTGGAACACCTAACCAAATTTTGGTCCTAATTGGGCTTGTAGTGTTTGAAAGATGTTTTAATTGTGTTTGTTTTTATAATCCTCATTTAAATGAAACTTTATTTAGCCTAACTCATTACTAAGCCCTTAAGGCCTAGGTGAGTGTCTTAATTAGTTTTGAAAAGGTTAAGCTTTAGGCGGTCATGATTCAAGATTTGAATTTTATTTGAAAATTAAAATAGGGGGTATTAAATTGATTAATTATTGACTTCAAAAGTCATACCCCTATGTCCTGGGTTCATTTTATTTTAATAAACTTCTAAATTTTAATAATTTAGAAATTTATTAACTTACCTTTTCAATTAGGAAAGTGAGGTTGGTTTCTACCAATTAACCCCTTGTGTTTCAAACATCCAAATAAACTAATTAAGATCATTCTCCTCTTTGAATTAAGCCTAAATGTTAATTAAGGCTAAATTTCCAAAATTACACATTTGTTCTTAAGGCTCTAACACTTCTTAATTTATCAAATTTAATCCAAATGATTTTGAAATTTTTATCCTACCTTATTCATGGGTCA
>NEWO01000153.1:1320888-1330930 GCA_003013225.1 Phalaenopsis aphrodite | reverse complement strand
AGTTGCCTAAGCATCCCTTCAAAATTTAGCTTTATCCAAATCTTGAGTAGGCATAACCACCAAGCTCGCCGTCGGCTGACTCGAGGGCACCGTCGGCAGACTTCTGAAGAATTTTGTCTTGTAGCATCGGGAAAAACTCGCCATCAGCGGCGTCAACATCGGCGCCTTAGTTCAAATCTCCACATTTTGGACCTTTTCAGTCCAAATTCGCTCTATTTTACATCTTTTTTGCTCCAATGACTCTAATTCATCATTCCTGCAACAAAACATCAAAAATACCTTTCTTTAATGTGAAATATCATAAAAAAAAGAGTATAAAATAGGTATGAAAATCTCAACATATTTTCGTTTAGTCACTATTCTCCTCCAAAATTATTATTCCTGTTAAAATTTAAATGATTTTGTAAACCTGGATGGTCATAATCAGAATAAGAATTATGTATCTCATAGCTAGTTTCAAAATAATTAGGCTCAATAAGTTGTCCAAATAAAATTTCCTTAATAACTGGAGGCCCTGGAGGATAATTTTATATGTTTTGATCTAACTTCCTCTCAATATCTACAACTTGAGAAATTAAAATTGTAAGCATATCTTCTTGAAAATTTGTCACTCTCTTCGAGTTTACTCTTCCAAAGCAACTCGCATTATAATCGAAATCTGAACATTCATTATATCGTTGATCTGCCATTTCTAGGCTAAATTCATGGAGACTTTTAAAATCTCTCCCAAAAGTTCTCTCCAAATTTGACTTGTAAAATTCAAGGTCTGCAGCTTCTGAATTACGCATGCAAATTTAAAGACTTTACTAATATGACAGATATAAAAAATATTTTTATATTTTTCAATTTTTTTAAAATAAACACACAATAATTAAACACACTATATAATAAAACTACAAATTCCAAATCTAAGTCTTACAGGTTTAAATAAAATTCTACTAAAGTTCTCACGAAAGCTTCCCCAACAATGGTGCCAAAAACTTAATGCGCCTCTAGTGTGTGCCATTTTTCTGCATGTTTTATGACAATTTAATTCTTTTATAATAGTGTCAAAAACTTGACCCGTCCCAAAATTACACAGTAATTTTTTAGCTTTAAAAAATATGGCCAAAATCATGACCAGATTTATATTTAGTAGTTAAAATCAAAATGTTATAAAATATATAAAATAGGTAACACACTAGAGGTTCTACAGTAGTGCATGTATTGCTTCAAGTAACATAGAGCTTTCTTTAAAAACCCAGTATCGATCCCACAAAAAAGTGCAGTAAGAAATCCCTTAGTCTAATTCTAGCCTACTACTATAAAGTCATTGTTTGGAAGTTGAATATTCTTATGATAATAACTGACAATGACTTTATATATGCTAAAAAATACAAGAATTTGATACTGCTGCTAGAAGAGTTAAATTTCTGGAAACGGTGCCAAAAACTTGACAACAGTTATATATTTGATAAAGATGTGTATAAAATATTCATTAATCGCAAATTCACACTTATCAACGCAAGTATATGTATCGCTCAAGTAATACAGGGCTCTAATAGAGACCTGGTTATCAATCCCACAGGGAGTAATATTAGAGGCTACGAACTTAAGATTTAGAAAATCAATACTAAATCACAAAAACATAAGTCAAACTGCTTATTTTTCACTAATAGGCAATTAAAATAAAAATGTCATTTTAATAAACTCTCAATCTACTAGTTCTACTAATAAAGTTTCTAATGTGAAGTTTAATATATAAGAAAGCATCATTCTCCTTGCCAAGAAATTTAAGTGAATGGATAAATTGAATCAGTTTAAATTATATTGTGCCAAATAGGAGCATAGCTATTCTTTACCATTTGTACCAAACATAAAGAACATTGACTAATTCTATGCTTGGTTACTGAATCTGCGGCTAGGCTGGGAGGATACCGGCTCTCACTTTGGAGCTCCCATGTTTCCCTCACCTGAGGGCTAAAATCTACACTTCAGCACCCAAACAATAGGACCGAATTGGGGATTTTAGACTGTCACTCTAAAATCTCCAATTCTACGCTCGATAATTTTTATTTCCCTATTTATTTGCACCCAACTTTTATGGACTTTGGCCTCCTCACTTTAGTTATAAAACTCAACATATTTTAACAAATCAATTGGCCAAATTGAAAGTAAATTAAGATTAAAGTTAAAAGATCATCACAACTTCTTTAACATTCTCATGGCACAACCAATTCAAATCATCATTTCACAAAATCTCATGACACAGAGAAAGACAGAGAAAACTACTCAGAACTCATGGCAAAGATACAACAAAACTTGGATTTCATATATAAAAGTAATGTTATACAAACTACATTAAGTAAATACAACTTATCTCAAATTCCTCCCCAAGTAACTCCTCGAAATTCCTCTAAATCTCTTCCTTTCTTTACAACACACAAAATTCTCCTTTGAAGCAGCAAGGAGGAAGAAATCTCTCACTTTCCTTCCACTCTTAAAATCTCTTGAAACATTCCTCACAATACCTAACCTTAAGTTACACTTCTCTGGACTTCCTGGACTCCCCGGAATCTCTGGAATACCTCTTTTTGGCCTCCAAAATGTTTCTCTTAAAGTTGTAGAAGATTTCTTAAGAGTTGCTTAAGCGTCCCTTCAAAAATTGTCCACATTCAATGCATCAATTGAGAGAACCTTCGTTCTCGCCGTCGGTGGACTCGATGGCACTGTCAGCGGACTCGATGGTGCCATCGGTGGCCTTCTAGAATATTTAATTCCGGACTCTCGGGAAAAACCCACCGTCGACGCCCAAGATCAAATCTTCATATTTTGGTCATTTTTGCTCCAAATTCGCACCTTTTTGCATCTTTTTACTCCAATGACCATAACTCAACATACCTGCAACAAAATATCAAAAATACCTTTCTTTAAAGTGTAATATCATCAAAATCAGTATAAATAGGTATGAAAATCTCAACATATTTTTCTTTAGTCAAAATCCCCTAAACTTAACTATTTCTTGTCCTCAAGTAATTTTTGTACTACATAAGAGTTATGATCTACTGTGGTAAAGTTTAATTCAAAAAAACTATAAGTTTAATTTAAGTAAATACCATAGTAAGATTTTCAGAAAAATTTTAAGTAATTAAATTAACTCTGTTGGTATAAGACTATCTAGTCATCAAGTTTAAGAGTTATAGTTTTATATTCATTTTAAGAATGACTATATGTTGTAATGTCAAGTCACTTAGAATATTCAAATGTTAGGAAGTTTATGAGAGCACTACTAGCAAAGATACTATTCCATAAATATAAGTTCAGGAATGTATTTAGGCTTTCCCTTTAGGTAGGTCCAAGTGAAGCCAATTTTTGATTAGGCATCTCCTCAAGCTTCTCCTCACTTATATATTTTTTTTCTTTTTCATTTAGATTGCTTTCAATCATATATATATTTTTTTCTTTTCAAGGATAGTTGTCAATCCTTTATTTTTCTTTTTCAAGTGAAGATTATTATATCTGAATAGCCTTTAATAATTTTGAACTTGACTTTTCTTTCCCTAAATTTGAAACTCAAAGCATTCATTTGCCTTATAAGTATTTCATAGATTTTACATCATTGAACCCCAATCTTTTCTTCTCAAATGAATTTCTAAGAGTCTTAATATTTCAAAATATAGTTTTTTTTACTTTAAATAGTTAACTATAGTCTTATTCTCTTATACTAAATATCTTGATCTACAAAATTAATTTTCCTTACAAAAATATTCTTTTAAATCTACCATAATATTCAAATATTTATGAAATATAGTTATCTGAATAAAATTCACTACAAAAAATCATATTAATAGTTTTTTGAAAATATTTAAATTGAGAACTTATAATAGTTAATCTTTTGCTTCTCTCCCTCAAACATAAATTTTTTAGTATGGAATAGTACAGGTGGAAAGAAAAATTCTAAATATAAATCATACCTCAGTACTTTAGTCATTTTCATTATTCTGGAATTTTTGCAGTTCCTTCTCAAAATTTTACTTCAACTGGTCTGTAATATTAGGAGCTTTCTATACATATAAATGATTAGAGAAGTTGTTGGGTAATGAAATTTTGAAATAAGTACAAAAATAAACATTCACAACACAAAACATCACAATTATATATAAAATTCAAGGGTTACAATACACGTTACACGACACACATAAGTTTGGTATTTTCTCAACCTTAATACATCAATTCAGCGTCGCAATCTAAGCCACAACATTCTAAACGATGAAAAAAAACATTCTATGCTCAATCTCAACTATACTGAGATCTAAAAGCAAAATTCAAAAGAGAATTCAACACATAAGTTCAAATCAAATCACACATATAGACATATAGGTAGTAAAGTAAATATATTACTCCTCCGATTCAGTACTTGTTTCTCCCATGATATCGCCCATCGATTGAACATGAATGAAGAGGTTATAGATGGGTCGGTATGGGAATTCTTCAGTAGAGTCCTCTTCTTTGTCAGCACTTTGTTGAAGATTCGTTGCGCCTCAGAACTAATGAACTTTCTCCAATTGAACACTCAAAATCTAAGGTTTTTAGTGGAATTGGAAGCCATAAGGATGAATTTGGTGGAGTTTCACTTCATTTTTGGGGTAATAAAAATTTAAGAATCAAATTTAGAAGTTTTATAGGGAGTAAATCACCCCTAAAATCGCCGAAAACCGTTATTTCAAACTCCGGAAACCGTCATCCTGGCATTCTCGCCGTCGGCGGCATTGATAGTGCCATCAGTGAGCCTTTAAAATTAATTATCTGGGCTCTCGCGAAAAACCCACCATCGGTGGCGTCGAACCCACCGTCGGTGCCCAATGCAAAAATTTCACAGCTTTGCTTTGGTCCGAATGCGTTCCAATTTTTTCTATGGATCCAATTTTTATGATGATTCAAGGGAAAATATGAGTGGTAGAGTTCAATACTATTGCAAACTAATGATAATTTCAAAAAAAAAACACTATAATCGCAATAAAAATAAGGATGACTATGGGTTGCCTCCCATAAAGTGCTTGGTTTAACCGTCAGCCCGACCTATTCAGATATTATTCAGGTTGACTGACCATTAAAACCTCTTTAAAATTTGTTTTTTTACCCTCAAGATATGGCTTTAATCTATGTCCATTTACTTTAAATCTATCCCCATTTTTTTTATCATCAATTTCAACAGCTCCGTAAGTATAAACTCGAGTCACAGTAAAGGATCCTAACCAATTAGACTTAAATTTCCTAGGGAATACTTCAACCTTGTATTGTAAATCAAAACTTCTTGTCCTGGTTCAATGTTCTTCTGGTTAATCTTCCGATAATTCCATAACTTTAGTTTCTCTTTATAAATTCTGTGGTTATCCTAAGATTCATCTCTTAATTCTTTCAATTCATTCATTTGTAATAATCTCTTCTCACGAGCATCTTTCAAATTATAATTGAATTCTTTAATCGCCCAATATGCTTTATGCTCCAATTCTACTGGTAAGTGACAAGTCTTTCCAATAAAAAGCCTGCTAGGAGTCATTCCAATAGAAGTTTTTTAAGCAATCCTGTAAGCCCATAATACAGTATCCAGTCTAGTAGACCAATCTACTCTACTAGGGTTTATAGTCTTTTCCAGTATTTTTTTAATCTCTCTATTAGAAACTTCAGCTAACCCACTGGTCTGAGGGTGATAGGAAGTAGAGATTCTATGAATAACATTAAACTTTTCTATCAATCTCTGAATGTATTTATTCTTGAAATGGGATCCTCCGTAAGTGATAATCACTCTCGGCATTCCATATCTAGTGAAAATAATTTTCATTAAAAATCTTGAAACACTTTTAGCGTCACAACGAGGTAAAGCTTGTGCTTCAATCCACTTTGAAACGTAGTCTACTGCAACTAATATGTATAAGTTCCCAGATGACGGAATAAATGATCCCATAAAATCCAATCCCCAAACATGAAAGATCTCAACTTCTAACATGAAATTCAAAGGCATTTCATTTCTTCAAGATATATTGCCTACTCGTTGGCATCGATCACAAGTTTTAATGTATATGTAAACATCTCTAAAGAGAGTAGGCCAATAGAATCCAGCTTGTAAAATTCTATAAGCAGTTTTATCAGTTCTAAAATGTCCTCCAAATTTAGAATCATGACATTTCTGAATAATTAATTCAGTTTCTTCATAAGGTACACATTTTGTCATAATAAGATACTTACATTGTTTATATAAATAAGGCTCATCCCAAAAATATGCTTTCACATCATGAATAAATTTTCTTTGCTATTGCAAAGTCAGCATAGGTAATTAACAATATCAGCATACCATGGTATTTTCCACTCATTAATATTATAGAGTTGATCATCAGGGAAACTGTCTGTAATTTCATTGTCAGTGTCAGATAATTCATGACATTCTAATCTCGATAAATGATCAACAATTTGATTATCAGTTTCCTTTCTATCATTAACCACAAAATCAAACTCTTGCATCAAAAGAATCCATCTAATTAACCTTGGTTTGACATCCTTATTTTGCATCAGATATTTAATAGCAGAGTGATCAGTGTGCGTTACACATTTATCCCTAATTAAATAAGATCTAAATTTGTCAAAAGCATATATTATAGCTAGTAACTCTTTTTCAGTAATAGTGTAGTTAATTTGAGTATCATTAAGAGTTTTACTAGCATAGTATATAACTTTAAAAATCTTCTCATACCTTTCTCCTAGAATAACTCCAATAGCATAATTACTAGCATCACACATCAGTTCGAATGGTTTCTCCCAGTTATGTGAAACTGTTATAGGGGCTGTAATTAGCTCTTCTTTTAATAACTCAAAGGCTTTTAAACAGTCTCCAGTAAGCTCAAATTTCTTATCCTTTTCTAATAGTTGGCATAGAGGATTGGTAATTTTTTAAAAATTGTTAATAAAACGCGTGTAAAAACCAACATGTCCAAGAAAACTTCTAACCCTCTTACATCAGTAAGAGGTGTTAATTTAGATATAACTTGAATTTTTGCAGGGTCTACTTCCATACCATCTTCAAAAATTTTATGCCCTAACACTATTCCTCCTACAACCATAAATTGACATTTCTCCCAATTTAGAACCAAATTTGTTCTTTCGCATAACTCTAAAAATTTTTCAAGATAATTTAAGCATGCGTCAAATGATGTTCCAAATATAGAGAAATCATCCATAAACACTTCTATTCCATCATCAATTAACTTAGTAAATATAGACATCATACATCTCTAGAATGTTGCAGATGCATTACATAATCCGAAAGACATTCTTCGAAAAGCAAAAGTTCCAAAAGGACTAGTAAATGTTGTCTTTTCTTGATCCTCAGGAGCAATAGAATTTTGATGGTAGCCGACATATCCATCTAAAAAATAAAAATATTTGTGCCCAGCATGTCTATCCAATATTCGGTCTAGGAATGGTAAAGGGAAGTGATCTTTCCTAGTGGCAGTGTTTAATTTTCTATAATCAATGCAAATATTCCTCCCAGTAACTTGTCTGATAGGTATTAATTCATTATTCTCTTATGCTTTAGCAGTCACCGCTCCTTTCTTAAGAACATAATGAATTGAACTTACCAAAGCCATGTCCGAGATAGGATATATAATTTCAGCGTCCAACCATTTAAAAATTTCCATTTTGTCTACTTCTTTCATCGTTGGTTTCAATCTCCTTTGTGGATCAACTCTTGGTTTATATTGTTCATCAAGTATAATTCTATGCATACAGATCGAAGGACTGATTCCTTTAATATCGGCTGAGGTCCAATCAAAAGCTTTCGTATATCTTTTTAATGTATCTAAAAGTTTTGCTCTTGTAAATCATTTAACTCTGAAGCTATAATAACAGGTAATATAGATGAATTTCCCAGGAACACATACTTCAAGTAGTTAGGCAATGTTTTAAACTAAATTTTTGGTGGTTTTATAATTAACTGAACTAGATTCTTATAAGCATTTCTTGTAATATCCAACATCTCAAATCTTTCCAGAACATAATCAAATTCTTCATTTTCTATTTCGTCAAAAATAACTTCGTCTTTGTCTTCAAATTTTTTTTCTTCAAAATATTCTGCTCGTTTAGCAGATGTTCTCTAATTTCCATGCGAAAATATTCATTGTCTCCTTCAACAGTAGGGCATTTCATAGATTGCTCAATGTTAAAAGTCACTTCTTGATTGTTAACTCTCATAGTTAATTCTCCCTTTTGAACATCTATCATAGCTCTTCTAGTAGCTATAAAAAGTCTCCCTAAAATTAAAGGTATTTCTTTATCTTCCTTTGTATCTAAAATAATAAAATCCACAGGAAAGATAAATTTATCAACTTTTACTAAAACATCTTTTATAACTCCTTTAGGATAAGTAACTGAACGATTCTCTAACTAAAGAGTTACAAAAGTAGGTGAGACTTCTCCTAATTCTAATCTTTTGAAAATTGATAGAGGCATAAGATTAATGCTGACTCCTAAATCACATAAAGGTCTTCTATTGAATCTTTCACCGATAGCACACAGTATAGTGAAACTACCTGGATCTTTTAATTTTTCAAGAAGCTTTTTCTGAATAATTGCACTACAAAATATCTTTCGTAAACTTCACATGAGCATTTTCTCTAAAGCTTCTACGAAAGGAATATTTACAGTTAATTTCTTAAGAATTTCTATAAACTTGGAATTTTATTTATCCTTTTTGTGTTGTTTTGATCTTTGAGGAAATGGTGGTGGAGGTTTTTCCATTGTTTTTTTCATTGGTGTTAGTGGATATTCTAAATATGGGTATTCAAGAAAATTTTCTTTTTTTGAATTCAAGTAAAAGTATTCATGATAATCAGTACACAGAAAAATAATTAACTAAATATGAAAACAAGTTACAATTCAAGTAAAAGTTTTCTAATAGTCCTAATTTGTTCGTTACTCTAACTATGATTTTTTTTAAATCTAAGTTTTACTCCCCGACAACGGTGCCAAAAACTTGATAGCGACTTTATATATGCTAAAAAATACAAGAATTTGATACTACTGCTAGAAGATTTAAATCTCCGGCAACGGTGCCAAAAACATGACAATAGTTATAGATTTAACAAAGATATGTATAAAATATTCAATAATTGCAAAGTCACACTTATCAACGCAAGTATACGTATCGCTCAAGTAATACAGAGCTCTAATGGAGTCCTGGATATCGATCCTACAGGGAATAATATTAGAGGTTATGAACTTAAGATTTAGAAAATCAATACTTAATCACAACAACATAAGTTAAATTGCATATTTGTCACTAATAGGCAATTAAAATAAAAATGTAATTTTAATAAACTCTCAATCAACTAATTCTACTAATAAAGTTTCTAATGTGAAGTTCTATAGATAAGAAAGCAACATTCTCCTTGTCAAGAAATTTAAGTGAATAAATAAATTGAATCGGTTCAAATTATTGTGTGCCAAATAGGACCTATTCTTTATCCTTTGGACCAGACATAAAGAACATTGACTAATGCTATGCTTGGTTACTGAATCTGCGGCTAGGCTGGGAGGATACCGGCTCTCATTTCGGAGCTCCCACATTCCCCTCGTCTGAAGGCTAACATCTACACTTCAGCACTCAAACGATAGGACTGAAATGGGGATTTAGTCTGTCACTCTAAAATCTCCAATTTTACGCCCGACAATTTTTATTTCCCTATTTATTTGCACCCAACTTTTAAGGACTTTGACCTCCCTAAATCTTGGATGTAATCCTCACTTGGCCAGATTGAAAGTAAATTAAGACTAAAGTGAAAAGTTAAACTCTAATATCCAATGTCATGTTAAAATAATTTTAAAATTATAATAAATAGAGGACAAATAAAATTTAGTTTGGTTCTTTTATTAAAAGAAATTTTTCTCCCCCACCCCCCCTAAACTTGAAATTTTAAATATTTTACACATAATTTCATAAAATGTAGCATTAAAAAAAAAGCTGAATCTACTAACTACTATAACATCCTATCAAATTCATATGCAGACA
>NEWO01000153.1:1310011-1320223 GCA_003013225.1 Phalaenopsis aphrodite | reverse complement strand
TAACAAATTGCATCTCGCTAACTTACTTCCAATATCTAATGGAATCACTACACGGATATATTAGGTACGTATAACTGATTTTAAAGATTCTTATCCCAAAGATAAAATTATCTCTTATATATTGGGTCACGAACACCAACCTCAGGTATCACCTTATCCCAATAATTAAGAACCTCTAGCAATTATAAGCATAGTGTAACTTCATCAACATGTTACTCATCAAATAGATTAGCTACTCCTATCAAATGAAAACAAAGTCAGAGAAAAGAAGTAAAAAAATTGAGATGGAATTGTCCTTGTTAAAGCTCACGATGTCTCTTATAAAACACAAGTTCAAGTGAGACCTGAGTCATAGTGGACTCGTCAATCCAACTTTTACAAGAGAATATATAGGTCTACCTATAATAAGATGTTAAGAAAATCACCTCCCTCATAACACACAAACATCAAATCAAACAAAAAATAACCCAAACATGTATCAATCATCAATCAAATAATCAATCTAGACTAAAACAAACACATTACAACACTAACAATCATAACTCTCAATCACACTAAATCAAACCTCACTGATAACTATGGGTTGTCTCTCATAAAGCACTTTGTTTAATGTCATCAGCTTGATAAATGGTTCCACCTGAATGAAAATTCCATTTAAGTAAACCTTAAATAATCACCCAATCTTTTATAGATCCACAGATTCCTACAAAGTCCTTGAATTAAAATTTTTCTTACAACTCTTCCTTTTCAGATTGATTCATATCCTTGTTCCTCATGTTTCTTTCTAGATCCAGCATTCTGCTATTGATTTTCTCAATTTTCTTATTAATATCATCCTTAAATTTTATAAGAAATGGATCTTTCTATGATACTTCATGATCTTCCAATATTTGGATTGGATTCTCTTTTGATATTTCAAATTTTGGATCAAATTCTTGTAGGTTACTCTTTTGTTTCGATTTTTCTTTCAATTCTTCCTCTTGATACTAAGCAATTTATAGAGGTGGTCTTTCTATATATATCTTAGTTGAGGAAATAAGTTTTCCTAATTTCTAAGTAATTTTTTCCGTTGGTCTTTCAATCTCCTTATCCTCATTCTCAACTCAATGTTCTTTTAAAACAAATCCTTGAATTCTCTTCTAAATCCTAGTTTGATAATTTTAAATTGCTCATCATTTATCTCCTTAGAGTTAATCTCAGGTTCACTAGATAAAATCTCTGGGGAGAAACTGTTAATTAAATTAATAATCTGCCCTATTTGGTTTCCTACATTCCTTTTTGCGACCTCTTGATTTTCCAACTCACTCCTTATTTGAATCACAACATCTTCTAACATTAATTCCTTCTCCTCAGCCTATGGGTTGAAGTTAAATTGAGGAGGATTATTAATTGACTTAATAATCTGCGTCAATTGGAATTTCATATTTCTTATTGCGGTCCCTTGACACTCCATCTTCTCTTCCAAAATTATTATTCCTGTTAAAATTCAAATGAGTTTGCCAACCTGGATGGTAATAACCAGAATAAGAATTATGTATCTCATGGCTAGTTTCAAAATAATTAGGCTCAATAAGTTGTCCAAATAAAATTTCCTTAATAACAGGAGGCCCTTAAGGATAACTTTCTATGTTTTGATCTAACATTCTCTCAATATATACAACTTGAGAAATTAAAATTGTAAGCATATCTTCTTGAAAATTTGTCACTCTCCTCGGGTTTACTCTTCCAAAGCTATTAGCATTATAATCCAAATCTGAACATCCATTTCATTGTTAAATTCATGAAAACTTTTAAAATCTGTCCCAAAAGTTCTCTTAAAATCTGACTTGTAAAATTCAAGGTCTGCAGCTTCTGAACTACGCATGCAAATTTAAAGACCTAACTAATATGACAGATATAAAAGATATGTTTATATTTTTTGATTTTCTTTAAAATAAACACACAATAATTAATCACACTATATAATAAAACTATAAATTCCAAATCTGTCTTATTGGTTTAAATAAAATTCTACTAAAGTTCTCACCAAAGCTTCCCCAACAATGATGCCAAAAACTTGATGCGCCTCTAGTGTGTGTAATTTTTTTGCATGTTTTGTGACAAAAATCCTCAATAATAGTGTCAAAAACTTGACCCGTCCCAAAATAATGCAGTAATTCTTTAGCTTTTGAAAAATATGGCCAAAATCTTGACCAAATTTATATTTAGTAGTTAAAATCAAAATGGTATAAAATATATAAAATAGGTCACACACTAGAGGTTCTACAGAAGTGCATGTATCACTATAAGTAACATAGGGCTTTCTTTAAAAACCCAGTATCAATCGCACAAATAAGTATAGTAAGAAATCTCTTAGTCTAATTCTAGCCTGCTACTATAAAGTCTTTGTTTGGAAGTTGAAAATTTTTATGATAATAACTGAAAGCAACTTTATATATGCTCAAAAATACAAGAATTTGATACTCCTGCTAAAAGATTTAAATCTCCAGAAATGGTGCCAAGAACTTGAGAACATTTATAGATTTGATAAAGATGTGTATAAAATATTCAATAATTGCAAAGTCACACTTATCAACACAAGTATACATATCACTCAAGTAATACAAGGCTCTAATAGAGACCTGAATATCGATCCCACAGAGAGTAATATTAGAGTCTATGAACTTAAGATTTAGAAAACCAATACTTAATCACAACAACATAAGTCAATTTGCATATTTTTCACTAATAGGCAATTAAAATGAAAATGTAATTTTAGTAAACTCTTAATAAACTAATTCTACTAATAAAGTTTCTAATGTGAAGTTTAATATATAAGAAAACATCGTTCTCCTTGTCAAGAAATTTAAGTGAATGGATAAATTGAATCGGTTCAAATTATATTGTGTCAAATAGGAGCATACCTATTCTTTACCCTTTGGACCAGGCATAAAGAACATTGAATAATCTTATTCTTGGTTACTGAATCGGTGGCTAGGCTGGGAGGATACCGCCTCTCACTTCAGAGCTCCCACGTTCCCGTCGCTTGAAGGCTAACATCTACACTTCAGCTCCCGAACGATAGGACCGAATTGAGGATTTTAGACAGTCACTCTAAAATCACCAACTCTACGCCCGATAATTTTTATTTCCCTATTTATTTGCACCCAACTTTTAAGGACTTTGACCTCCCTAAATCTTGGATGTAATCCTCACTTTAGTTGTAAAACTCAACATATTTTAACAAATCAATTGGTAAAATTGAAAGTAAATTTAGATTAAAGTGAAAAGATCATTACAACTTCTTTCACATTCTCATGACATAACCAATTCAAATCACCATTTCACAAAATCTCATGATAAGAAGAAAGACAGAGAAAACTACTCAGAACTCATGAAGAAGATACGATAAAACTTGGATTTCATATATAAAAGCAAAGTCATACAAACTATAATAAGTAAATACAACTTATCTTGAATTCCTCCCCAAGTAACTCCTTGAAGTTCCTCTGAATCTCTTCCTTTTTTTACAACACACATAATTCTCCTTCGAAGCAGTAAGGAGAAAGAATTCTCTCACTTTCTATCCACACTTATAATATCTCGAAGAATTCCTCACATTATCTAACCCTAAATTACACTTTTCTGGACTTCCTGGACTCTTTGGACTCTCTGGACTCCCCCTTATTAGCCTCCAAAAAGTTTCTCTTAAAGTTGTAGAAGAGTTTTCAAGAGTTGCCTAAGTGTCCCTTCAAAAATCGTTCACATTCAATGCATCTGTTGAGAGAACCATCGTTATAGCCGTCGGCAGACTCGATGGCGCCGTCGGCGGACTCGATGTCACCGTCGGCGGCCTTCTAGAATATTTAATTCTGGACTCTCGGGAAAAACTTGTCGTCGGCTGCGTCGTTGGCACCGTCAGCGCCCAAGATCAAATCGTCATATTTTGGTCTTTTTTTGCTCCAAATTTGCTTCTTTTTGCATCTTTTTACTCCAATGACCATAATTCAACACACCTGTAACAAAACAAAAAAAATACCTTTCTTTAAAGTGCAATATCATCAAAATCAGTGTAAAATAGGTATGAAAATTTCAACATATTTTTTTTTAGTCAAAATCAACCAAACTTAACTATTACTTGTCCTCATGTAATTTTAGTACTACATAAAAGTTGAGATCTACTATGATAAAGTTTAATTCAGAAAGACTATAAGTTCTATTTAAGTAAATATCAGAGTAAGATTTTCAGAAAAATTTCAAGTAATTAAATTAACTCTATAGGTACAAGACTATCTAGTCATCAAGTTTAAGAGTTTTAGTTTTCTATTCATTTCAAGAATGACTATATATTGTAATATCAACTCACTTAGAATATTCAAATGTTAGGAACTTTATGAGAACACTACTAGTAAATATACTATTCTATAAATATAAGTTCAGGAATGTATTTAGGTTTTCCCTTTATAGGTCCAAGTGAAGCCAATTTTTTATTAGGCATCTCCTCAAGCTTCTCCTCACTTATATATATTTTACTATTTCATTTTGATTGCTTTCAATCTTATATATATTTTTTCTTATCAGGGATTGTTGTCAATCCTTTCTTTTTTTTTTTCATGTGAAGATTACTATATCTGGATAAGCCTTTAATAATTTTAAATTTCACTTTTTTTCCCTAAATTTGAAACTCAAAGCATTCCATTACCTTATAAGTATTTCATAGTTTTTACATCATAGAGCCCCAATCTTTTCTGCTCAAATGAATTTATAAGATTTTTAATATTTCAAAATATAGATTTCTTTACTTTAAATAGTTAATTATAGTCTTATTCTCTTATACTAAATATCTTCATCTACAAAACTAATTTTCCTTACAAAAATATTCCTTTAAATATACCATAGTATTCAAATAATTATAAAATATAGTTATCTAAATTGAATTCACTACAAAAAATCATATTAATAGTTTTTTGAAAATATTTAAATTGAGAACATATAATAGTTAATCTTTTGCTTCTCTCCCTCAAACATAAATTTTTTAATATGGAATAGTACAGGTGGAAAGAAAAATTCTAAATATAAATCATACCTCAGTACTTTAGTCATTTTCATTATTCTGGAATTTTTGCAGTTCCTTCTCAAAATTTTACTTCAATTGGTCTGTAATATTAGGAGCTTTCTATACATATAAATCATTAGAGAAGTTGCTGGGTAATGAAATTTTGAAATAAGTACAAAAATAAACATTCACAACACAAAACATCACAATTATAAATTAAATCCAAGGGTTCCAATACACGTTACACGACACACATAAGTTTTGTATTTTCTCAACCTTAATACATCAATTCAGCGTCGCAATCTAAGCCCCAAAACTCTAAACGCTGAAAACAAACATTCTATGCTTAATCACAACTATACTGAGATCTAAAAGCAAAATTCGAAAGCGAATTAAACACATAAGTTCAAATGAAATCACACATACAGACATATAGGCAGTAAAGTAAATCTACTACTCCTATGATTCAATACTTATTTCTCCCCTGCTATCGCCCATCGATTGAGCATGAACAAAGATGTTATAGAAGGGTCGATATGGGAATTCTTCAATAGAGTCGTCTTCTTTATCAGCACTTCGTTGAAGATTCGTTACGCCTCAGAACTAATGAACTTTCTCTAGTTAAACACTCAAAATCTAAGGTTTTCAATGGAATTGGAAGCCATATGGATGAATTTGGTAGAGTTTCACTTCGTTTTTGGGGTAATACAAATTTAAGAATCGAATTTAGAAGTTTTATACGGAGTAAATCTCACCTAAAATCGCCAAAAAACGTCATTTCAAACTTCAGAAACCGTCACCTCTCCATTCTCACCGTCATCGGCATTGATGGTGCGGTTGGCTAGCCTTTAGAATCAATTGTCTGGGCTCTCGGGAAACCCGCTGTCAGCTGCGTCGAGCCCGCTGTCGGTGCCCAAGGAAAAAAATTCACAGTTTCACTTTGGTCCGAATGCGTTCTAATTTTCTCTATGGAACCAATTTTTATGATGATTCAAGGGAAAATATGAGTAGCAGAGTTCAATACTAATGCAAACTAATGATAATTTCAAACAAAAACCCTATGATGACTATGGGTTGCCTCCCATAAAGCACTTGGTTTAATGTCGTCAGCCCGACCTATTTAGATATTATTCAGGTTGACTGACCATTAAAACCTATCTAAAATTTGGTCTTTTACCCTCAAAATACGGCTTTAATCTATGTCCATTTACTTTAAATCTATCCCCAATTTTTTGATCTTCAGTTTCAACAGCTCCGTAAGTATAAACTCGAGTCACAATAAACCAACGAGACTTAAATTTCCCAGCGATTAACTTTAGCCTTGTATTGTAAATCAAAACTTCTTGTCCTGGTTCAATGTTCTTCTGGTTAATCTTCTGATAATGCCATAACTTTAGTTTCTCTTTATAAATTTTGTGGTTATCATAAGATTCATCTCTTAATTCCTTCAATTCATTCATTTGTAACAATCTCTTCTCACGAGCATCTTTCAAATTATAATTTAATTCTTTAATCGCACAATATGCTTTATGCTCCAATTCTACTAGTAAGTGACAAGTCTTTCCAAACATCAGCCTGCTAGGAGTCATTCCAATAGAAGTTTTATAAGCAATACTGTAAGCCCATAATGCAGTATCCAGTCTAGTAGACCAATCTACTCTACTAGTGTTTACAGTCTTTTCCAGTATTTGTTTAATCTATTTATTAGAAACTTCAGCTAACCCACTGGTATGAGGTTGATAGGAAGTAGAGATTCTATGAATAACATTAAACTTTTTTGCCAATCTCTGAATGTATTTATTTCTGAAATGGGATCCTTTGTTAGTGATAATCACTCTCGGCATTTTGTATCTAGTGAAAATGTGTTTCATTAAAAATCTTGAAACACTTTTAGCGTCACAATTTGGTAAATCTTGTGCTTCAATCCACTTTAAAAGGTAATCTACAACAACTAATATGTATAAGTTCCCAGATGAAGGAATAAATGGTCCCATGAAATCCAATCCCCAAACATCAAATATCTCAACTTTTAACACTAAATTTAGAGGCATTTCATTTCATCTAGATATATTGCCTACTCGTTGGCATCGATTACAAGTTTTTATGTATCGGTAAACATCTCTAAAGAGAGCAGGCCAATAGAAGCAGTTTTATTAGTTCCAAAATGTCCTCCAAATTCAGAATCATGATATTTCTGAATAATTAGTTCAGTTTCTTCATAAGGTACACATCTTCTCATAATAAGAACCTTACATTGTTTATATAAATAAGGCTAATCGCAAAAATATGCTTTTGAATCATGAATGAATTTTTTTTACTATTACAATGTCAGCATATGTGGCAAAATATCACTTATAATATAATTAATAATATTAGCATACCATGGTATTTTCAACTCTTTAATATTATAGAGTTGTTCATCAGGGAAACTGTCTGTAATTTCATTGTCGGTGTTAGATAATTCATGATATTCTAATCTCGATAAATGATCAACAATTTGATTTTCAGTTTCCTTTCTATAAATAACCAAAGAATCAAACTCTTGCATCAAAAGTATCCATCTAATTAACCATGGTTTGACATCCTTCTTTTGCATCAGATATTTAATAGCAGAGTGATCAGTGTGCACAACGCATTTAGACCCAATTAAACAAGATCTAAATTTGTCAAACATACATTATAGCCAGTAACTCTTTTCAGTAACAGTGTAGTTAATTTGAGCATCATTAAGAGTTTCACTAGTGTAGTATATAACTTTAAAAATCTTATCATACATTTGTCCACGAACAACTCCAATAGCATAATTACTAACATCACGCATCAGTTTGAATGGTTTCTCCCAGTTAGGTTAAACTGTCGTAGGGGCTATGATTAGCTTTTCTTTAATAACTCAAAGGCTTTTAAACAGTCTTCAGTAAACTCAAATTTCTTATCCTTTTCTAACAGTTGGCATAGATGTTTGGAAATTTTTAAAAAATCTTTAATAAAACGCCTGTAAAAACCAACATGTCCAAGAAAACTTCTAACCCCTCTTAGATCAGTAGGAGATGTTAATTTAAATTTAACTTGAATTTTTGCAGGGTCTACTTCCATACCATTTTCCAAAATTTTATGCCGTAATACTATTCCTTCTACAACCATAAATTGACATTTCTCCCAATTTAGAGCTATATTAGTTATTTCGCATAACTCCAAAATGTTTTCAAGATAATTTAGGCATACATCAAATGATGTTCCAAATATAGAGAAATCATCCATAAACACTTCTATTCCATCATCAATTAACTTACTAAATATAAACATCATACATCTCCAAAACGTTGCAGATGCATTACATAATCTGAAAGACATTCTTTAAAAAGCAAAAGTTCCAAAAGGACTAGCAAATGTTGTCTTTTCTTGATCCTCAGGAGGAGTAGAAATTTGATGGTAGCCGTTACATCCATCTAAAAAATAAAAATATTTATGCCCCACAAGTCTATCCAATATTTGGTCTAGGAATGGTAAAGGGAAATGTTCTTTCCTAGTGGCAGTGTTTAATTTTCAATAATCAATGCAAATACGCCACCTAGTAACTTTTCTGATAGGTATTAATTTATTATTCTCTTGTGCTTCAGCAGTCACCCCTCCTTTCTTTGGAACACAATGAATTGGACTTACTCAATCACTTTTCGAAATATGATATATATTTTTAGCATCCAACCATTTAAAAATTTTCTTTTTGACTACTTCTTTCATCATTGGGTTTAATCTCATTTGTGGATCAACTCTTGGTTTATATTGTTCATCAAGTATAATTCTATGCATACAGATCGAAGGACTGATTCCTTTAATATCAGCTAAAGTCCAACCAAAATCTTTCGTATATCTTTTTAATGTATCCAAAAGTCTTTGCTCTTGTAAATCATTAAACTCTGAAGATATAATTACAAGTAATGTAGATGAGTTTCCCAGAAACACATACTTCAAGTAGTTAGGCAATGTTTTCAACTCAAGTTTAGGTGGTTTTATAATTGACGGAACTAGTTTCTTATCAGCAATTCCTGTAACATCCAGCATCTCAAATCTTTCCGGAACATAATCTAATTCGTCATTTTCTATTTCGTCCAAAATAACTTCATCTTTGTCTTCAAATTTTTTTTTCAAAATATTCTTTAAAATGCTCATTCAATAGATGTTCACTAATTTCCATGCGAAAATATTCATTGTCTCTTTCAACAGTAGGGTATTTCATAGATTTCATAAAGTTAAAAGTCACTTCTTGATCGTTAACTCTCATAGTTAATTTTTCCTTTTGAACATCTATCATAGCTCTTCTAGTAGCTAAAAAAGGTCTCCCTAAAATTATAAGTATTTTCTTATCTTCCTCCATATCTAAAATAATAAAATCCACAGGAAAGATAAATTTATCAACTTTTACTAACACATATTCTATAACTCTCTAATGATAAGTAACTGAACGATCCTTTAACTAAAGAGTTACAGAAGTAGGTGAGACCTCTCCTAATTCTAATCTTTTGAAATTTTGTAGAGGCATAAGATTAATTCTGGCTCCCAAATCACATAAAGCTCTTCCATTGAATCTTTCACCAATAGCACACGATATAGTGAAACTACGTGGATCTTTTAATTTTTCAAGAAGCTTTTTCTCAATAATTGCACTACGCTCTTCATTAAGTGCAACAGTCTCATTATCAGTGAACTTCTTTTTCTTGTTCAAAATATCTTTAATAAACTTCACATAATTGTGCATTTGCTCTAAAGCTTCTACGAAAGGAATATTTACCGTTAATTTCTTAAGAATTTCTATAAACTTGGAAAATTATTTATCTTTTTTGTGTTGTTTCAATCATTGAGGAAATGGTGGTGGAGTTTTTTCCACAGTAATTTTCATTGGTGTATATGGATATCCAAATATTTCATTAGTGCATCAAAATCGTGGATGCTAGCTACTCTTTTAGGATTTATCCTTTCAGAGTGCCATTTAAAATTATTGGTAGCCATTTTTTCTATTAACGAATAGGCCTCATCAAAAGGTTTTGATATTAAAGAACCAGAAGCCACAACATCTATAATCGATCTAAGAGATCCCACTAATTCATTACAAAAAGTTTGAATTATCAACCAATCTGGTAACAAATGATGTGGGAACTTCTTAAGAAGATCTTTAAATCTCT
>NEWO01000153.1:1270469-1281458 GCA_003013225.1 Phalaenopsis aphrodite | reverse complement strand
CATTTAAGATGTAATTAACTATAGGGGCTTGCCCTTATAGGAAGCATGTCCGAACCCCGCTTAATATAAACCCTATTTAATCCTTTATATTAAATAGGGGAACTTGTCGGCAAATACAAAAATTTCGCTGACCAGACAGATGTTATACTTTCCTTAGTTTATTTTATCGAGCCTTATCCTCAAGTCTTGTGTTTATCCTTCGAGATAGATACAGGAGTTGAGGTACAATGCTCTTTCATTTTAAAAAATGAAAAATATGGGGTCAATTTGATTTCATACTTCAACGTCCTTCCGAAGCGGGCGATGAGATTTTGACTCCAGTGACCGACAGCTTCTTACGGGCAACTCCCCACAAACTAACCCAGAAATAACACTGACATCCTCCTCAATAGAACTATAGTTTGAATAAAAACACTAAGCGCTCTAGGGCAATTGATAAAATTGATTAATTATCTCAAGTGAAAAAGGCACTGTCTTCCCCCTCACTATGACTCCTTCATCAACTTCAGGGAGATTCGCATAAAACTCTCGTATAACAGAAATCACTGTGACAACAGAAAAATAATAGAATCGCTCCCACTGATGGCGAACAATGAAATCTTCAATAGCTTTTTCTAAGCTTTTAAAACATCGCTGAGAAATCAATTTCCTCAAATTCAGTGCATCATTGTATCGATCATGCGCTCTCAAACTGACAAATTTACTTTAGTCGAATGGAGCTTGCCCCTTGCTTCTCTTCATTCTTGCTGTCATTTTCTACAAAATGTATAAAATTTAAAACAAATTCAAAATATAACTCCAAATCACTAAACTAAACTCCTAAGAACTTAAACTAATAAATCTATGCATTTTCCATAAATGTTTCTCAAATTTTCATCATGAATAGTGATTTTCAGGTAGCTCATAAATGTGTTCAAAATACATGGTGAGAATAAAAAAGTTTTGCATATAAGTGAAGCTCTTACCTCAAGAAGACTAAATCTAGCAAATCTGGCTTGAAACCACCAAGAAATCTTCATTAAAGATGATGCCCTAGCTCTCCAAATTACAAAAATAAAAGGTAAGAGATGAAGTCGAGGTTCATTAATAGTGTTTTTGGACCAATTTTTTATTTAAAACTGTTCGCAAATTGGATTTTGTGAACCAACACTTAAGAATGAATGGTCTAGCACTTAGGCGCCTGTCTCTCTATTTAGGCACAAATTTTGATTTTTTCGATTTAAATGAAATGCATGTCTAGCCTAAGTTAACTAACCCTATATGGCCTCAAAACACTGTAATAACAATTTCATCTCCTCTTATCTCTTCTCTTTCTAAAGATTCAACAATCTTAACTAATTCGATTCAACACTAAATAACACAAAATTTCACATAAAAAAAACAATATTATTAATTCACAAACCATTACAAACGTTTTCAAATACATAAATTCTCAATTTAAATAGTCTTGGATGAGAAAATTCTTAAACATAATACAAGATATTTAATAATATAAAACATGCAATTAAAACCTTTAACGTTAACAAACACTAAATAATTAAACACTAAATCACAAACTTAATTCCACTCTCTACTTGATGGCACAAATTCTAGCCTATCGTTAGTCTCTCTTTAAGCATTTGGAATGTATATCTGAAAGAATGGATGATGACTAATAACTCTAGTTGAATCTTCTTCAATCCACTCGTTCTTTAGATACATTGCCTTGTCTGCTTCTTGTATAAAATTGATATGGCTAAACCACATCTTAAGTTGCCATCCCAAATGATCCAGATGTGCGTTAACTTCCATCACTTTTGCTTCAATTGAAGCCACGTTAGCCTCAATTTTAGTGATTTTATTCACTATTCCTTTGATACTAAAGGCTAGGAAATCATTATGCATCTCTTTTGCACTCTAACTAATAAAATTCTTTCTCCTTACTTCCTCCTTCTTCTTTAAATCACTTTCCCAAGATGACATTTTACAAAACACCTCTCTTTTTACTTAAAATTTAGGATTAAATGGAGGTGTGGTGAGATTTCTTCTCATACCCTTCTATTTATAGGCTCTAAACCCCTCCTAAAACTCCTTGGTACATTCTAGAACCGTATTCCACATTCAAGTTAGCCAATTCACAGTTTAAACTTCTAGAAACCAAATTTAGCACATGTTTTTTAACTGTCACACTTAAGTGCGAGTGCCCAATTTAGCACAGGTCAACTTAACATCTAAACATTTGTTTTACTTTTTAAGTCATCTTTTAAAGATCTTAGAATAATCATTAACTCATTATATGGTCAAAATACTACCAGAATTTTCTAAATCACACACAATAAAAAACAAAAAATAAACACACATATAACTGTGGTGTGCCTCCCACAGAGCGCTTGGTTTAACATCGTAAGCCCGACGTAACTCGTGCTTATTTTGGTTGACACAACATAGAAAATCTTTTAATTTAACTTGGTCACCTAAAAAATTAGGATTTCATCCTATGAACATTCACTTTAAATATTTTATCAATTTTAGGATCTTTGATATCCACGGCTCTATAAGGATAAACTTTCCTCACAACAATTGGCCGCATCCACCTAGACTTAAGTTTGTCTGGAAATAATCTTAACCTTGCATTATAAAGCAAAACTTGTTGCCTTGGCTAAAATTTTTTAGTAAGAATCCTCCGATCATGCCACACCTTCATCGTTTCTTTGTAAATCATAGCACTTTCATAAGATTCATTCCTATCTCTTCAAGCTCATTTAATTGCAAAAACCTTTTATCATCAACATATTTCAAATTATAATTAAATACTTTGATAACCCAATATACTTTATGCTCAAGTTTAACTGGTAAGTGACATGCTTTCCCAAATATTAGTCTGTATGGGGACATTCCTATAAGGGTTCCGTCTGCAGTCCTATAAGCACACAAAGCATAGTAAAGTTTAGCTAATTGATACACCTAAAATATACAATGTTTTTAGACACATTTTTAAACATATTTTTGAGATATTTTGCTTTAATGGAAGGTAATTTTGTATTTTTCTTGTAGATACAAGTAAAAATGGAAAACAAATGCTTAAAGGAGTGAAAAAGGATCAAATTTGGAGCAAAAAAGTGAAAAATTGTGCAAAAGAGTTTTGGCGCCTAAACGTCAGATCTGACGCTTACGCACCGGTTAAACAGAGAAGACTACACCTAAGCTCCGAGACCCCATGCTTAAGTTCCAGTGGCAGTTACTAGATGATTAAAATTGGTTTTCACAAATTTTGAAGAGGTTTTTGAGGCACCCATTGACTTAATAGGTGGTTGTAACCACCATGGACAAAAATTATCATGAAAGGATGCATCTCTAGGGCAAATATATCAAATCAAGGCACATTTTGAAGAGATCCCATGGTACTTCTTGGAAAACTATAAAAGAAAGAAGAAAGGACTCAGAAAAGAGTCCTGAAAAATATTGGCAAGTTTTGAATGTTTTTTTCTGGGGAGTTAGTTCGGAGAGATTTTCAGGAACAACTTTTTGTTTACTTTATCATTTTTGTTATTTTGTTTTGAGTGATTTTAAAATAGACGATATTCAAAGGAACTTCAAGAGTTTGGTGGAGAACTTGAGATAAGTTTTTATCATTTTATTGTGGACTACTTTTGGTTTTAATTGAGACTTGTTGTTGGTTTGACAATGATTTCTTTTTTTAAACTAATGTGTGGTTTTGTTTTTTCCATGGATTTTGAGTAGTTTTCTTTATCTTTCTTCTTAAAATGATAAGTAATTAAGTTTTGGATGGACGTTTTGGAGATTATTGATCTTTGATGTTGGAAGAAGTTGTGATGATTTAAATCAATGCACTTCATTTACTTCTTGATTTGACCAATCCAGATGTTAAAATTTGTTTTGAGAACATGTAAGAACTGAGTTGGTATTATCTCAGTCAATAATTGGTAAAAATCACGTGAGGTTGTATGAATGAGAATGTAGTTCATATGATTGAGTGCAAATAAATAGGGAAATATTCATTGATGGGTGTAGAGTTAGAGGACTTTAAAGTGATAGGTTAAAGCCCCCAACTTGGTTTATTATTTTAGGTTCTGATATGAGAATATTAGCCCCTAGGTGAAGGGAATCGAGGGAACTCTAGAGTGAGATACCAAAAATATCTTCTTTACCTAACCGGTCTTTAGAACTACTTAAACTTTAAATTAGCCAATGTTCTTTATAACATCTCTAGTAAGGGTAAAGAATAATATTGCTCATATTTGACACAACACAATTTGTATACTTCCACAACAAAATTTCTATTCTTATTAGTGATTCATGAAAAGAAGAAAAATATTTTCATATTAAATACTTTTCTTCTACAAAAACTTTAGTTATCTTTTTACTGTTTCGTTAAAATATAAAAAATATATACCAAAAATATTTTAATTTTAAATTCCTACAAAAATAATTTTTTAGTTTAATTAATTATCTTTTTAAAAATATAAAAACTTTCTAAATAGTGGATATTTCATAATCTTCTCTGTGGGTTGGATATTGAGGTCTTAATAAAAAAGTCCTATATTAATTGATAACGATACGTATACTTGCTAGTATCCTAATATAAATATATATAAATTAAAAAGTTAAATTCTTATTTTTCTTGAGGATCAAGTTTTTGGTTTTGTTGCAAAATAAGGAAATATAATTGAAAAATACCATCCGAACTATTGTTATGCTATGCCTAAGCATTAGGTATCCAAGGATAAAGTTTTTGGCGCAGCTGCTGGGGAAGAAAACTAAGTAAATTTCTACTCTTAGAAATTCTTTTTTAAACTTTAAAGATTGTATCTTATTTTGTATGTTTTGTTTTGTTTTATTTTATTTATGTTAGTGTATGTGTAGTTCAGATTTTGAAGGACTAGTGCCCTACGATTCTGAATTAGAAAGAACTATTTGAAAAATCAGAAAAACCAAACAAATTAAAAATCTTGCAAAATCCAAAAAAATTACAGAAATGACAAACCAAAATAATCAAAATGCTGAAATTCATCAAGAGTTAGACCTTTGAGAGATTATGGCAACTCTATTGTAGATGAACTTCATTGTAGTATTCAAAAACCTACTGTAGTGGCTACTACGTTTGAGCTTAAACCTGCTATTATCTAAATGGTATCAAATAATCAGTTTTGGGGATCACCAATTGAATATCCAAATTTACATCTTATCAATTTTTTAGAATTGTGTGCTACATTTAAATATGATGGTGTTTCTGATGATGTCATAAGACTTAAGTTATTTCCTTTCTCACTAAGTGATAAAGCTAAGATGTGGTTTAATTTGTTAACACTTGGATCTATAAAAAATTGGGGTGATTTAGCACAAAAATTCCTTGTTAAATATTTTACACCATAAAAAACTGTGAAGCATAGAAATGATATTACATCTTTTAATCAGTTTGAAGGGGAATCTATTTATGAAGCATGGGAATGATTTAAAGAACTCTTAAGAAAGTGTGTACACCATGCTATACCAGATTGGTTAATAATTCAAATCTTTTATAATGGATTAATTGGTTCTCTTAGATCTATTATTGATTCCGCTGCTGGTGGTTCATTGATGTCAAAATCATTTCATGACGCTTATGATTTAACTGAAGAGATGACTACCATTAAATTTTAATGGCCTTCTGAGAGGGTAAATCCAAAGAAAGTAGCCAGTATTCATGAAATTGATGCATTTACTATGTTAGTAAATCAAGTTGTTGAAATTTCAAAGAAGTTAGACCAATTTGGAATGAATTTTTCTCAACCAATTTCCATGATTGAAGAGAATTCATTAGGACAGATGGTAGATTCTCAAGCATCATTAGAAACTTTGAATGTCATAAATAATAAGCAAAATAAACCATATTCCAATTATTATAACCCAGGTTGGAAGAACCATCCCAACTTTAACTGGAATAACAATTTGGGTGGTAATAATCAGCAATGTGGGAACAACCAAGTAAACTCATTGAGAAACTGGAACAACTAAGTGAATAATAATTATAGATATACTTATCCTCAAGGAATCAACAATAATACAAAATTTAAGGATAAGAAGTTTTCTATGGATGAAATGGTGTTACAAATGGGTAATCAGTTACATAGTTAAGGAGCTACAATTAGAAATATTGAGAATCAATATGGGAAAATTTCAAGTTCATTAAGTAATAGATCCTAAAAAACACTTCCTAGTAATACTAAATCAAATCCAACAGACTAGAATAAAGAGCAAGTTAAAGCTGTACAACTTAGAAGCGGAAGAGAGTTGGAAGGTAGGAATCAAAAAGTGATTGAAGTAGAGAGAGAAGAAATTGAAGAGTCAAAAGTGGACGCTCCGAAAGATTCTGAAAGACCTATTTCTCCATTAAAATTGATTTAGAAAAACCACCACCTCCATTTCAAGACTCCCACAACAGAAGTTGAATAAGCAATTTTCAAAATTTATGAAAATATTTAAGAAGCTTACAATCAATCTTCCATTTACTGAAGCCTTAGAACAAATGTCAGGCTATGTAAAGTTTATGAAGGATATTCTCAACAGAAAAAGGAAGTATGAAGATGATGAGACTGTTGTACATAGCGAGGAGTGCAGTGCTATAATTCAGAAGTAACTTCCTGAAAAGCTTAAAGATCTTGGTAGCTTTACAATTCCATGTGCAATAAGAGATAGATTTTATGGGAAAGCTTTATGTATTTAGGTGCAAGCATTAACCTTATGCCATTATCAATATTTAAAATATTGGGATTAGGAGAAGGTTCAATAACATATCTTAAAGGAGTAGTAGAAGATGCACTATTGAAAGTGGATCAATTTATCTTTCCTGTTGATTTCATTGTGCTAGATATGGAGGAAGATAAGGAAATATCTATTATTTTAGGGAGATCTTTCCTACCCATAAGAAGAGCAATGATAGATGTACATAAAGGGGAATTAACAATGTGTGTCAGTGATCAAACTGTTACTTTTAACATTTTAATATCAATAAAATACCCTGCAAAAGGTAAAGATGATGAATGGTATAGAATAGATGTTATAAAATATCTGAGCGAATGCCATTTCAAGACTAATTATGAAGAAAAATTTGAAGAAAAAGATTTGGAACACGAGCAAGAAGAGGAATTAGATCAATGTGTAAACCTTTCTAAGGAAGATTCAAGTTATGTTCAAGAAAGTTTTGAAATTTGGACACAATAGACAAAGTTAAATCATTTTTTCCATATATTGAAAAACCTTCAGAAATTGAGCTGAAATTACTTCCTAAATATTTAAAATATGCCTTTTTACTAGATTCCTCTACTTCACCTGTTATAATTTCCTTAAAGTTAACAAAGGAAGAAGAAGAAAACCTAATGAAAATTCTAAAAAATTTTAAGAAAGCCTTCGGATGGACAATTATTGATATTAAAGGAATCATTCCTTCAATTTGTATGCATAGAAATAACTTGAAAGAAAACTGCAAACCCAGGGCTAATCCACAAAGGAGATTCAATCCTGTTATGAAAGACGTTGTTAAGAAAGAAATTTTAAAGTATAGTGCATGGGTTAGTGCAATTCATTGTGTTCCTAAAAAAGAAGGAGTAACTGTAACTGTGAATGAGCATAATGAGTTAATACCTACTAGACAAGTTACATGGTGGTGATAATGCATTGATGATAAAAAATTAAATCTTGCCACTGGGAAAGATCATTTTCCACTACCCTTTCTAGATCAAATGCTGGATAGACTAGTTGGGCACAAATACTTTTGTTTTCTGGATGGATATACTAGTTATCACCAAATTCAAATATCTCATGAGGATCAAGAGAAAACAATTATTACTAGTCATTATGGTATTTTTGCTTTTAGAAGAGTGCCCTTTAGTTTATGTAATGCCCCTACTACATTTTAAAGATGTATGATGGCAATTTTTTGAGATTTAATTGAAAAAGTGATTGAAGTTTTTATGGATGACTTTTTAGTGTTCGAAACTTCATTTGCCTCATGTTTAGATCATTTATCTAAAGTTATTAAGCGCTGTGAAGAAACAAATTTAGTCCTTAAATGGGAAAAATGTCAATTTAAGATAGTAGGAGGAATTATATTAGGTCATCAAATATTAAACAAAATGGTATGGAAGTATATCCTGCTAAAATTCAAATGATCGCTAATTTACCTTATCCAACAAATGTAAGGGAAATTAGGAGTTTTTTAGGACATGTTGGATTCTATAAGCGGTATATTAAATACTTTTCTAAGATTGCTAAGCCTTTATGCCATTTATTGGAGAAAGATTAAATTTTCAATTTTGATGAGGAATGCCTAGAAGCTTTTAAATTAATACAAGAAAATTTATTCACTGTACCAATTATAGTTTCACTAAATTAGGAAGAACCATTTGAACTTATGTGTGATCCAAGTGATTATGCTATTAGAGCTATTTTAGGACAAAGATATGATACTATACTTGTAAAACTCTTAATGAAACTCAAATTAATTATACAACAACTGAAAATTAGTTATTAGCAATAGCATATGCCTTTGATAAATTTAGATAATATTTTATTAGAGCTCATTGTATAGTGCATACAGATCATTCTGCTATCAAGTGCATAATGAAAAAGAAGGATACTAAATCGAGAATTATAAGATGGATTCTTCTTTCATAAGAATTTGATTTTAAAATAGTAGATCGAAAGGGAACTGAACGGGCTTGAATTAGAAAAACCACTCTTTTTGAAAAAAGAAATTAATGAACATTTTCCATATGAAAAATTGTTAACTGTAAATGAGTGGGGTGTTCCGTGCTTTGCCGACATTGTGAACTATATTGTTAGTGATATTGAACCCTATGGAATGATATACCAACAAATGAGTAAATTTATTTCTGAAGCTAAAACTTAATTTTGGGATGACCCATATTTATATAAACAAGGAAAAGATCTGATCATTCGAAGATGTGTACCATTTGAAGATACTTATGAAATTATCCAAAAATGTCATAATTTTGATTTGGGGGATATTTTGGTGTTGATAAAACAACATACGAAATTCTATAATCTGGATTTTATTGGCCTATAATTTTTAGAGATGTTAATGCTTATATCTAGACTTGTGATAAATGTCAAAGAGTAGGCAATATTTCTAGAAGAAATTTGATGCCCCTCAGTTATATGCTAGAAGTTGAAATATTTGATGTTTGGGGATTAAATTTCATAGGATCATTTATACCATCTTTCAAAAATTTATATATTTTATTAGCAGTGGACTATGTATCCAAATGGATATAAGTTGTTACTTTACCTCGATGTGATGCTCAAAGTGTTGCAAAATCTTTGAAGACAAGCATATTTTGTAGATTTGGGATGTTGGGAGTTATCATTACTGATGGGGATAGTAATTTTCAGAAATACCATTATGGAGAAGTTATTAGAAAAATGTTTTATAAATCATAGGATTGCTACTACTTATCATACTCAACAAGTGGTTTGGCTGAATTTTCCAGTTGGTAAATTAAAAGAATTATGGAAAAATTTGTGAATCAAACAAAAATGGATTGGTCAGTCAAACTTGACTATGCTCTATGGGCTTATAGGACTGCATATAGAACTCCTATAGGAATGTCCCCATAAAGGCTAATATTTAAGAAAGCTTGTCACTTACCAGTTAAACTTGAGAATAAAGCATATTGGGCTATTAAAGAGTTCAATTATACTTTAAAAGATGCTGGTAAGAAAAGATTGTCACAATTAAATGAGCTTGAAGAGATAACGAATGAATCTTATGAGAGTGCTAAAATTTATAAAGAAAAGATGAAAATATGGCATGATCAAAAGATTCTTACTAAAAATTTTCACCAGGGAAACAAGTTTTGCTATATAATGCAAGGTTAAGATTATTTCCAAGAAAACTTAAGTCCAGGTGGATGGGCCCATTTATTGTGATAAGCATTTATCTTTATGGAGCTATGGATATTAAAGATCCTAATTCTGAGAAAATTTTTAAAGTGAATGGACATAGACTGGAACCTTATTATATAGGGAATCATCATAAATATAATGATGGAATGATGTTGGGTCAACCAGAATGAGCACTGGTTACGTCGGGCTGATGACGTAAAACCAAGTGCTTTGTGGGAGAGAACCCATAGTTATCAGTGTATTTTTGCTTTGATTGTTTTTTTGAGTCTGATTAAGAAATTTAGGGTAGTATTTTTCAGTTTATTATGTGCTAGTAATGATTTGTGGACTTCATTTAGTTACCTAGACATGTTATAATGAGAATTTGGACATTAAGTTGACTGTTGTAAAAATGAGCACTGGCGCTTAAGCACTGCAGTTTAATCACATGTGAAAATTTCAATTTCTAGAAGGTATAATTGCAATTTAGTTGGAATAAATGTGTCTTGGCAGTTTCAAGTCGTGTCTAGAAGTTATGAGGGGGGAATTAGGCCTATAAATAGAAGGGGTTTGTGAAGGAATTTCACCCCGGATTATTTTTAGCCCTAAAAGTCTAAGAAAGAGAGAGATTTGGAGAAGATGTATTCATGGGAGATGGATTTGAAGAAGAAGGAAGAAGCCATGAAGAAGAAGTTCATTAGTCAAAGTGCACAGGAGATGTATAACGGTTTCTTAGCCGTTAGTATTGAAGGGATATCAGAGAAGATCAACAAGATGAAGAATACTATATTTGTATTAGAGACTAATGTGCTTGAATTGCTTGCTCATCTGGAACATATTGGGTGGCAACTTAGGATGCAATTCAACCATACCAGTTATGTAGAAGAAGCAGATAAAGGGATGTTTCTTAAGCAAAAGTGGATCGAAGATGGTAGTGTTAGAGCTCATCACCACCATCCATTTTATCAACTCTATATTCCTGGAGAGATTACTAAAAGACATAAATTTGTTCCTTCTAATGAAGAGTGGCATTAACTTAAGTGTTAGGAATTGTGTGTTTGGAGTCATGTGTTTAAGTGTGTTAGTGTTTATGTCTTGTGTTTAGTG
>NEWO01000153.1:1252928-1269599 GCA_003013225.1 Phalaenopsis aphrodite | reverse complement strand
AAAATTGATTCAGGAGCGATGTTTGGAGAGTCCAGATGGAGAGGTACAAGACATGATAGTCCACCGATAGTGGGAACAGTTCTGTTGTTTCTCTACCGTCGTAGTGATTTCTGTTGTGAGGGAGTTTTATGCCAATCTCTCAGATGCTAAAGACGATCAAGTTATGGTTAGAGGAAAATTGATACCTTTAACTCCAGAGGTAGTCAACTTGTTTTACCATTTACCACCGGAGACTTTATGTTATTATTCAAATTATAATCCTACTAAGGCGGAATTAGACAAGATTATTTCATATTTGACTATTGGGAGACTACTTGGAAGATAACCAATGAGAAGAGAGTAAATTTCCAAACTTTAAAGTTATGTGCACCTTGGAAGGCCTGACACTATTTCATTTCTGCTCGTCTGCTTCAAACTAATCATCTCAGTGATGTGACCAGAGAAAGAAAAACGTTGAACTATTGTATTCATGAGGGAAAGCCCATCAACATAAGGGCTTTGATCTATCACACTATCATTAGTTCAGTTGCTGCTACTACTACGACAGGTATGGGATTTGCTTCTTTGATATTTTTGTTATGCAAGTAGGCTGGAGTGAAGTATGATAGTTGGGAGGAAGTTATTATAGAAGGAAGAGTGATTATGAAAAGAAATTACACTCATCTTTGAAGAGCCTGATTAGAGGTGAACCAGGAGTGCAATTTCCTCTATGTCCTTGATATTTTGATTATGAACCTGTAGAAAAATGGTACAACAGTGATTCTGAGGATGAAGAGTAGAGCTAAGAGATTCATTTTATGGTTGTAATATGAAGTGAACTATGTGGTCTGAGCTTGCTACGTTTGCATTTGTGTGTTGTTTTGGACTATGATTTATGTTGTGTTTTGAATTTTTATGTTATGTTGCTGTTGTGATTGTTGTATTAGATAGTATTTCATTTTTAAAATTTTAGGGCAGTAGCTGTTTTTTGTGTTTAGTACTGTGATTTAGTTAGTTTAGAACATAACTTAATTTCATATCTATTATAAGGAAGAAAGTCTTGGTAGCATAGATCTTAAACTTGACATTCAGAAACTGCTACTCTGTACTTTTATTTTATCATATTAGTGTGTTGTTTGGTTTTATACCCACTGTTTAGAAGTCTATTGAATCTCTACAGGTTAAACTAAAACGAAAATATAGAAAATTTGATCAAAAATTAATATTACTCTTGTCTTTAGTTTTATATTTGTATAATCAGGATGTTAAAATTCTTGTTAGCTTGTTATTTCAATTTTCATTTCCTACCTATATAATTATCTGATGCTAAGCTGTTTAATCTGTTAAAAATTTAAGTTTGGGGGGATGAAAAGTATTTTCAAAACTGAAATTTTATTTGTTTTCAAATTTACTACTAGAGAATTTGATTTTTAAAGAAAAAATTATTATGTATGTGAGTTTATATTAGGGAAGTAAAATTGATTTTAGAAATGAGTAAGAAAATTTAGTTAAAATTTTAAATAATGAAGAAAAAATTTATGTTAAAAATTTTTAGTATAGAAAATGATTAATATAAGTTACTATCTTTAGTAAGAAAAATTGTATTTCTGAAAAATTTAGATAATTTAGACTTTTATTTTTATTACTTAAATTTCTTTTATTAAAAAGATTTTTAACACTATTATTATATCTATAAGAAAAAGTATTATATCAAGACTTCACTTTAGGAAAAGAGAAGTGGAATTCAAAATCATTAAATGCTTATCTAGATATAGTAATCCTTCCCTGAAAAGAAAAAGAAAAAGAAAAAGAAAAAGAAAAAGAAAAAGAAAAAGAAAAAGAAAAAAAATAAAAAGAAAAAGAAAAAAAAAGGAAAGAAGAAGAAATGTAAGGAAGGAGAAGCTTGAGGATCAGTGCCTAATCAAAAATTGGTTCTACATTTGATCTTTTAAAAGTATAAGACTTGATAAAATCTTAAACTTATAAATATAATATAGTAAGTAAAATTATTTTTAATAAAATTTTTTAAGTAGAGAAAATAAAAGAACTAAAATCTAAATTTAGAGAACTTACAATATTTCTGAATTAGAAAGAAACTTGTATTTTCATAGTTCTTAACATTAAAAAATTTCAAACCTTATGTTTGTTTCATTTACTAATTATTTTTTCTAAATTGGACTACTATATTTCTAAATCTAAATTTTAGTAACTCCAAAAGAAACTCATATACATATCATATATATATTGTTTTTTAAGATTGAAGTGTCACTTGAGGACAAGTAACATTTTAAGTTTGGGGGATTTTGATACACCTAAAATATATAGTGTTTTCAGACACATTTTTATACCTATTTTTGAGATATTGTGCTTTAATGAAAGGTATTTTTGTGTTTTTCTTGCTGATACAAGTAAAAATGGAAAAAAACGCTCAAAGGAGTGAAGAATGATCAAATTTGGAGCAAAAAGGTGAAAAAATTATGCAAACGAGTTTTGGCGCCTAAGTGACAGACCCGACGTTTAAGCACCGGTTAAATAGAGAAGGCCATGGCTAAGCGCCGAGACCCCGCGGTTAAGCGGCAATGGCAGTTACTAGATGAGTAAAATCAGTTTTCACGAATTTCAAAGTGGTTTTTGGGGCACCCATTGACTTAATAGGTGGTTTTAACCACCACAGACAAAAATTATCAAGAAAGGATACATCTCTTGGGCAAATACATTGAATCAAGATACATTTTGAAGAGATCCCAAGGCACCTATTGAAAAACTATAAAAGAAAGAATAAAGGACTTAGAAAAGAGTCCTGAAAATATTGGCAAGTTTTGAAAATTTTTTTCTGGGGATTTAGTTCGGAAATTTTTAGGAAATACTTTTTATTTAATTTATCTTTTTTGTTATTTTGTTTTGAGTGATTGTAAAAGATAAGAGATTCAAAGGAACTTCAAGAGCTCTATGGAGGACTTGAGATAAGTTTTTATCTTTTTGTTTTAGACTACTTTTGGTTTTAATTGAAACTTATTGTTGGTTTGACAAAGATTTCTTCTTTTAAACTAAAGTGTAGTTTTATTTTCTCCATGGATTCTGAGAAGTTTTCTTTATCATTCTTCTTAAAATGATTAGTAATTAAGTTTTGGATGGAAGTTGTGGAGAGTATTGACCTTAAATGTTGGAAGAAGTTGTGATGATTTAAATCCATGCACTTCATTTTCTTCTTGATTTGGCCAATCCAGATGTTAAAATTTGTTGTGAGAACATGTAAGAATCGGGCTAGTATTGTCTCAGTCAATAATTGAAAAGAATCACATGAGGTTGTATGAATGAGAATGTAGTTTATATGATTGAGTGCAAATAAATAGGGAAATAATCATTGATTGGTATAGATTTAGAGGAGAGTTAAAGGACTATAAAGTGACAGGTTAAAGCCCCCAAATTGGTTTATTATTTTAGGTTATGATACAAAAAAGTTAGCCTTTAGGTGGAGGGAATCGAGGGAACTCTAGAGTGAGAGCTAGTATCATCCCTACCTAGCCGGTCTTCAGAACTACTAAAACTTTAAATTAGCCAATATTCTTTATATCATCTCTAGTAAGGGTAAAAAATATTATTGCTCTTATTTGGCATAACAAAATTAGCATACCTCCACAACAGAATTCCTATTCTTATTACTGATTCATGATAAGAAGAAAGTATTTTCATATTAAATATTTTTCTTCTACAAAAACTTTAGTTATCTTTTTACTGTTTCGTTAAAATACAAAAAAATATACCCAAAAAATTTTAATTTTAAATTCCTACAAAAATCAATTTTACACTTTAAGTAATTATCTTTTTAAAAATAGAAAAACTTTATAAAAAGTGCATATTGCATAATTTTCTCTATGGGTTCAATATTCAAGTCTTAATAAAAAAGTCTTGTATTACTTGATAACGATACATATACTTGCGTAGTATCCTAATACAAATATATATATATTAAAAATTTAAATTCTTATTTCTCTTCACGATCAAGTTTTTGGTTTTGTTGCAAAATAAGGAAATATAAGTGAAAAAAACCATCAGAACTATTGCTATACTGTGCATAAGCATTAGTTATCTAGAGATCACTGACAAATCCATTTTGGTTGGATTTATAGATTTTTCCAATATTCTTTTAATTTCATGATTGGATAATTCAACCAAACCACTTGTCTGAGGATGATAAGCAGTAGCAATTCTATGGTTTATATTATATCTTCTTAATAACTTCTCCATCATTACATTTCTGAAATGACTTGCACTATTAGTTATGACTCTTCTTGGAATCCCAAATCTACAAAATATGTTCATTCTTAAAAGCTTTGCAACACTTTGAGCTTCACATCAAGGTAAAGCAATAACTTCTATCAATTTAGATACATAGTCTAACAGTACATATAAATTTCCAAAATATGGTATAAATGGTCCCATGAAATCTAATCTCCAAACATCAAATATCTCAACTTCTAACACATAATTTAGGGGCATCTTATTCCTCCTAGAAATATTGCCTACTCGTTGACATCAATCACAAGTTTTGATATAAGCGTTGACATCTCTAAAGATTGTAGGCCAATAAAATTCAGATTGTAAAATTTTGTTTGTTATATCAACACCAACATGTCCCTCAAAATAAAAATTATGACATTTTTGGATAATTTCATAAGTTTTTTCTAAAGGCACACATCTTTGAATAATAAGATCCTTTCCTTATTTATATAAAAATGGGTCATCCAAAAAATAAGTTTTACCTTCAGATTTAAATTTCCTCTTCTATTGGTATAATATCACTACAAATGAAGTTCACAATGTCGACACTCCATGTAACATGCCACTCACTAACATTGAACAATTCTTCATCTGAAAAATGTTCATTATAATCTTTTTCAAAACAGAGTAGTTTTTTTAATTGAAGCCTGGACAAATGATCAACAATTTTATTCTCAGCTCACTTCGTATCTACTATTTTGGAGTCTAATTCTTGCAAAAGAAGATACCATCTTATCAATCTTGGTTTTACATCCTTCTTTTTCATTAAATACTTAATAGTAGAATGATTTGTATGCACTTTACATTTAGTTCCAATTAAGTATGAACTAAATTTATCAAAAGCATATACTACTATTAATAACTCTTTTTTAGTTGCGGTATAATTAACTTGAGCTTCATTAAGAGTTCTACTAGCATAGCAGGTAACTTTTAAAATCTTTTCATGCTTTTCTCCTAAAACCAATCCAATAGACAAGTTACTAGTTGGTGAATTTGTATAGATTATAGAAAGTTAAACATGGTCACCAAGAAAGATCACCTTCCTTTACCCTTTCTAAATTAAACGTTGGATAGATTGGCTCGAAACAAATATTACTACTTTTTAGATAGATATACTAGTTATCATCAAATTTTAATTGTTCCTGAGGATCAAGAAAAAATAACATTTACAAGCCCTTACGGAACATTTCCTTTTCGTAGAATGCCTTTTCGACTATGCAATGCACTTGAAAAATTTAAAAGATATATGATGTCAAGTTTTAGTATATTAATTGAACATGGAATGGAAGTATTTATGGATGATTTCTCTATGTTTGAGACTTTATTTGAATTATTCTTAAATAATTTGGAAAAGCTATGAAATTATGTGTAAAAATCAACCTAGTACTAAATTGGGAATAATGTCAAATTGTGGATGCAGGAGGAATTGTACTTGTGAATACAATTTTTGAAAATGAAATGAAAGTAGATCGTACAAAAGTTTAAGTTCTTGAAAAATTACCACCACCAACTACGGTCGGAGGGGTAAGAAGTTTTCAAGGACATGCTGGTTTCTAGAGGCGTTACATAAAAAAAATTTTCAAAAATAGGTAGGCCATTATGCCAACTTTTAGAAAAAGTGAAAAAATTTGATTTTAATGAGGAATGCATTAAAGCATTTGAATTATTGAAAGAGAAATTAATCACTGCACCTATAATAGTCCCACCTGATTGGGATAAACCATTTAAAATAATGTGCAATGCTAGTGATTATGCTATAGGAGCTATTTTATCACAAAGGCACAACAAAATTTTTAAAGTAATGTATTATGATAGTAAAACTCTAATGATTCTCAAATTAATTGCACTACTACTGAAAGAGAATTATTGACTGTTGTTTATGCCTTTGATAAATTTAGACCTTACTAAATTGAAACTAAATGTATAGTGCATACAGATCATTCTGCTATTAAAAACTTGATGCAAAAGAAGGATGTCAAACAAAGATTAAATAGATGAATACTTCTATTGCAAGAGTTCAATTTTATTGTAGTTGATAGAAAGAGAAAACATAATCAAATAACTGATCATTTGTCTAGACTAGAAAAGAAATATTAACTAATTTTGCAAATGAAATTTTCAAAAATTTCCCTGATGAAAAATTATATAGTAATGATGAAATGAATATACCGTGGTATGCTGATATAGTAAATTATATTGTAAGTGATATTCTACCACCAGACATTAAGAATCAACAATTAAAGAAATTTATATATAAGTCAAAATTCTATTTTTGGTATGACCCATATTTATATAAACAATGTAAGGATCTAATTTTTAGAAGGTGTGTACCTTATGAAGAAACTCAACAAATAATTGAAAGGTGTGAAGATTCTAAATTTGGAGGACATTTTGGAACAAATAGAACTACATTGCAATGTCATTGACCTACTTTATTTTATTAAAACAAGAAATCAATGTCAGCGAGTAGGAAATATTTTTCAATCTTTATTTTATTGGCCTACTCCTTTTAGAGATTTTATTGAAAATATTAAAACAAGAAATCAATGTCAGCGAGTAGGAAATATTTTTAGAACAAATGAAATGACTCTAAATTAAACATTGGAAGTTGAAATTTTTGATATGTGGGGATTAAATTTTATAGGACCATTTATGCCTTTTTTTTGGAAACTTATATATATTACTTGTTGTTGATTATATTTCCAAATGGATTGAAGTTGTTGTTGTACCTAAATGTGATGCTCAAAGTGTTTCTACTTTTTTAAATAAAATTATTTTTACAAGACATGGAACACCGAGAGTAATTATTACTGATGGAGGATCCCATTTTAGGAATAAGATAATAAACAAATTAATTAAAAATATGATATTATACATAGATTCTCTACTGCTTACCTTCCTCAAACTAGTGGTCTAGCAGAAATATCAAATCGTGAAATAAAATGAATTTTATAAAAAAACTATAAATCCCTGTAAATTAGATTGGTATGATAGATTAGACATTGCATTATTGGGATGAACATGAAAATTGGGAAATTAGAGATGAGGGATACATTAGTTTCTCTGCTTCGCTGCTTAATCCAATTTCAAAACAGTGGCATTTCTTCATATCTGTAAAACTACTCCCTACTAAGAAGATTAGTAGAGTTACAAAAGAAAGTGTCATTTTAAATTATTGCATTCAAATGAAAAAACCCATTGATGTGGGGTTAATTATTTTCAAACCAATTATGATCCTAGAATTTTCCTACTTTGTAGTCAATCTTAGGTTCCATATGAAAGTTGGGAAAAAGAATTATTACCTTAGGAGCCCATGATTCCTATTGATGGCAATTATATAGGAAATGGAAATGAAGCATTGGATATTATCATGGATCAATCATCACATGCTTCTTCAACACTATTGATTCCACCAACAGTTGGAAGTTCAATATCATTAGAGAAGATAATGAAGAAAATAGAAAGAGAACTTCAGAGTATTACAAATGTAATAGGAAATCTTAACTACCTTTTTGATCACCTAGATTAGAGGATGAAAGAGAATTTTGATCATACTGGAACAGCTGAAGCAAGATTGGTACAAATTTTCAAGAAAAATGGATGGATCGATGAAAATTCGACTGATCAATTCCCATACCGACCATTCTATAATTTGTATGTCCATTACCAGTCTATGGGAGATATTAAAGGGGGAGAAAATACTGAAGATGAGGCAGAATAATTGAAGAAGTTGAACTTTTTTACTTGTTTAAAATACTTATGTTTTTAATGTAATTGTGTGGATTTGATTTTCTTTACTTTGCTTTAAGACTCTATTGTATTTGATTGTGTATAGTTTTGTGTCAGCATTCTAGTGTTGGGGCTTGATTTTGACGCCGATTTATAATTTAGTTTGCTTTAAGGATGTGGAAGTGTGATTAAAAAAATGTAATTGTAAAAAGTGTATTTTCATATATAAAAGTTAGTTTGGTGTTTTTTATGAAAATGTTTGTTTATGAATTATTTTAACATGAAAATTAGTGTTCAATAAAATTAAATAAACTTTGGAGTAAATTGAGAGAAAATTGAAATTTGAAAAAATTAAAATATGAGTTTTTGGCCACTGGCGTCGACATGGGCGTCGACAGCGCCCTCAACCTGAATAGACCCAAACACCCTTAAAATTTGCGATTTGCTCAGTAAAACATCTTCAACCTCCATTTTATCACCTAAAACTTACTATTGCTCGGATTTAAGGTGATTTTAAGGCAAACAAAGTTTGAATTTAATCTTCTCTAGTTAACTACTACACTTTGAACTCAAAATTTTTTATTTTCACCAAGGATTTATCTCACATTGCTGAGATCCAAAATTTTGAGATTTTTTTGAAGATTTTGAGAAAATCATTCCACATTATGATTTTCAAATTTTTTGGGAATTTAATTTGAGTTTATCAAATTTTCTTAGATTTATCATAGCACTTAGAATGTGAAAAGGAAAGAGAAAAGTATATTTTGATGATTAAACGTTTGTCAACTACAAGGCCAACATTTGCATCAATAGTTTGCTTAAAACTAAAAAAGTAATTCCAAAACGAGGATTTAAAAATCTGGGAGGAGAAGTTGAGCGATTAATCAATGCTCGACGGTGGGTGAATTTTTGCTACTTTACTGCCGACGCGATTATTGCTGTATTGATGGAGTTCTATGTCAATTTCAAGGAGTCTTATGAAGATTATGTGTTTGTTCATGGGAATATGGTTGAGTTTACTCCAATGAAGATTGATGAATTTTTTCAGTTAGAAGATGTGTATATCAGCCAATACAAATTGTTTTCTGCTATGAATGAGGCCTTGGATGAGGTTATTTCTTTCCTCTTTCTATGTTAAATGTATTATCTAAGGCTTGGAATATTTTAATTATAGAAGAATGATACCAAAAAATCATCACAGTGAGGTAACAAAAGATAGAGCTATCTTAAACTTTTGTATCCAACAAGTGATGAGGATAAATGGAGGCTCTATTATTTTTAAGAACACTCAATATATTGCTTTGGGAGAGACCATTGGTGGCTTAGCTCACCCTGCACTGAGCTTCACTCTGTGTGAACAGGAAAGAGTAAATTATATAGCAGATGAGGAGAAGATTGAACCTCTAAAACCTATTGGGCCTACTTATATAAATACTTATGAATCTAATGTTGGATGGAGATCTGGAAGTAGGACTAGGGATATTCCTTCTACTTCAAGTACTTATAGTACCACTACTATCTAAGAACTTATGGAGCAGATGATGATCCAATAGGGAGTTATCTTGAAAATGGATAATAGAATAGAAAATATGGAGGGTAGAAATGCTCACATTGATGATTTGATGAGAAAAAAAATTGAATATGATGTTTCTTATGAGGATGCAATGGTTAAATATATGAAGGGTGATCACTCAGTTCAGTTTCCTACTTACGCTATTTTTACTCCATATCAGCAGCAAAATATGGATTTGAAATAAGAAGAAGAAGAGGAAGAAGATGATGATTGGTGATTTGTGTGTTAGATTTTTCTTTATTTTTTTATGTTTAGTTGTACTTTATTGTTGGACAGTTTGTTTGTTGACTGTGATACTTTATTTTTGTATTATGTGTTGTGAGCTGTAGATTTATGAAGCTGCTGGAAGTTATTAGTTTTTAGTAGTTTGTTGGAGGTATTTGTAGCTAATTCTTTATCAACAAATTTTTATATGTATTATAGTCTATTTAATTTTTTAAGTCATGTAGTTTTTCATATTAGCACCTGCAATATTTGATAGATAAGTTTTAAATCAGAACCTTCAAAAGGGATGCCTTTTCTTTATTTATTAGATTTTTTCTTTCACCCTTTAATTTTTAGTTTTTCATTTAAAATATTTTAAAAATTTCAGATTGGGGGGAATAAAAATTTCTTTTTAAAAGAAAAGAGACTTAATTTTATTTGTCCTCAATTTGTTATAATTTGAAAATATTTTAAAAAATTTAACATGACCTTTAATATTAGAGGGTAACTTTAGATAACTATATTTATGTTTCTAAATATAAGGTAAAATTTGGTAAAAAATTTTAAATAACAAAGGTTAATTTTAGAGATTGAGATATTTTTATAATAGAATAAGTCTATTTTTTTCTATTTTAAGTAAGGGAATTTACATTTTTCAAGTATTAAAAATCATAGAAATTTATATAAGAAGAAAATATTAAAACTTTATGAAAAATGTTTAAGGCTAATATAAATTTATAAAGTGAAGGAATGTGAAAGGTTTTTAACCTTAAGAAGAAGATAGTGAAGTTCAAAATCATTAAAGGCTATCCAGATATAGTAATTCTCATATAATAAAAAAAGAAAAGAAAAAGAAAAGAAAAAGAAAAGAAAAATAAAAAGAAAGAAAAGAAAAAGGATTGAAAATGTTCCTGAAAAGAAAAAGGAAAGAAGAAAAGAAAGATGTGAGGAGAAGCTTGAAGTGATGTCTAATTAAAAATTTGCTTTGTTTGAACCAACTTAAAGAAGAAGGCATGGCTACATTTTGTAAACTAATATTTTAGTATTAGCATATCTATTAGTAAAGTTTAATGAAGTTCTTTTTCATATAGATACTCTAAGTGGCTTTAATATGAATAATTTGCAATTTTCTTTGAAAATAATAGATAATAAAAAATTTTAGACTTAACCGTTAGATATTCTCATACCATTAGTATTAACTCGAGTTATTTTAAATTTTTCATAAGTTATGCTATTATATTTAGTGAATTAAGATATGGAAATCTAGAATAAAATCTTTACCATGAGTCATATTTTTATGTAGTAAAGGAGTTACTTGAGGACAAGTAACATTTAAGTTTGCAGGATTTTGATACACCAAAAATATAAGCTTTTTTAGACCCATATTTTATGCTTATTTTTGGTGATTTTACACATTAATGGAAGGTATTTTCTATTTTTTATTGCAAGTTATTGATTTTTAGGACTTCAAACAAAAAAGATAAAATTTGGAGTCAAAATGGAGAATTTAAAAAAAATGTACAGCACCGACGACGCCAGGCTGGGCGCCAATGGCGCTGTTTGACAGAGAAGGCAGATTAATTAAATGGCCTCTGGCACCGACGGTGTCAGTGTCAGTGCAAACCATGTTTCTAGAAGATTCAATGAATCTGGACATTTTTCTTAAGAGTTTTTGGATGCACCTATTGAAGAACCAACCTAGGCTCTTTTAGGGCCAAAATTTTATCACAAACCCACCCCCCTTCACACAATTTTTGAGTTCTTCCACTCATTTCAGTTTTGCTCCTCACATACCTACATTCCACGCCATTCCACACAATTAATTATTTATTGTCTTTATAGTTTTGAGTTTTTGTGGTGAGTTGAAGTGTGAATTCTTCTCTAAGAAGTGTTGGAGAGGAAGAGAAGTGAGAGATTTCTTCTTCCTACATTTCCTAAGAGAAGTTACAAGGGATTTGCTTTGAGAAAGAGTTTCAGATAAGTGTTGTTTGTTTACTGTTTTTGTATGAACCTTCTTTTATATGTGAAATTTGTGTTTTATTGTATCATTCTCATGAAGTATATGTAGTTACCTTTATTTTTCTCCCTACTGTGAGATATGGTGAAATCAAGAGATAATTTGGATGTGACAATGTTAAAATTTAAAATAAATTGTGATTGTTTTTCAACTCCGCTCTTAATTTACTTTTTGATCTGGTCAACTGAATTGTTAAAATATATTGTGAAACATATGATCCAGGAAATGGAGTACGAGTTCTACAATAGAGTGAGCATCATATTTAAGCTAATGAATTAGTGTTTCATTTATGGAATTAAGTGCAAATAAATAGGGAAATATTATTTATTTGTTGTAGAATTGTATATTTTTAGGGAGCGATAGTTTGCCTTCAGAGGAAGGCAAGTGAGAGCTCTGGATTAAGAGCCAGTATCCTCCTAGCCTAGCCACGGATTTAGGGACTAAACCTAAGATTAACCAATGATTTTCTATAACGCTGAATCAGGGTACAAACTTGAAATTGTTCTTATTTAGCACAATATAAATTTAAACCATTTATATCATCTTATTTCACCAAAAAACTTGTTGTAGTGGGAAAGATGCTTTTTCATATAAGAAATCTTCACCACACAAACATAGTTTAGTAGTTACTCTTTTAAACATTGCATTTAAGTTTTGCTAGTAGTTAATAATCAAGTTTTGTTAGCATCTTACACATTCAAAATTAGTGATAGTAATTTCATTTGATTTATATGAATTTCCTAGTTAATTTATCATTTCCAATTTAAACATTCCTCGTACGATCAGTATTTGAGACTTAAATAGAAAGTCTTATATTACTTGATAATGATATGAACATTTGTGTATAATCCCAATATTAAGTGCTTAAATTTATTATTAATAAAATACCACATTAAGTTTTTGGCACTGTTATAAAGCGGAGTCAACTTTATAATTTTTACACAAGTATATTCATCCGAGATCAAGTTTTTCACACTGTTTCTGGGGAAGGTAATAGTAAATTAAATATATTTGGTAAATTAAGAAATTTAGAGATAAAATTATACAAATATAAAAAAAAATTTAAATTAAAAATAAAAATATATATATAACTATAATATTAGACTTTTTTTCTAGTAGACTTTTTAGTATTAGATATTGAGGAATACAAATAGATTTTTAATATTTCTTGCAATAGGGTGAGTTGTGATAAGAGTGTAAGAAAAAGAATTAATAATGATAGTTAATGATCAAGAAGTAACATTTAATGTTGCAAAAGCTATGAAGTAACCTACAGTAGAAAAACATAATGAATATTTTAGGATGGAAGTTACTAATTATCTAAGTAATGAGCAATTTAAGAAAGAGTTTGAAGAAAAATTTAGGCAAGAAGAGTTTATTGAGAATGAGGATGAAATAAAAAAAGAAAATTTAGATTATATTCTGGACAAATTTGAAACACTATATTTGTTGGAAAATGATAATAAAAACTTTATTCTTTGAAGTTTTAAACCCCCTGAACTTGAACTGAAAGTATTATCTACCCATTTATAATATGTGTTTTTAGGAGATTCATCTACATTGCTTGTTACTGTATCTTCTAATTTAATTGAAATTCAAGAACAACAATTAATAGAAATGTTAAAAAGATATGAAAAGGCTTTTGGATGGACTTTAGCAGAAATTAAAGGAATTTTACCTTCAATTTGTATGCATAGAATTATATTAGATGATCAATACGAACCTAAAACTGATCCTAAAAGGAGATTAAACCCAATAATGAAAGAAGTTGTTAAAAAAGAAATTTTAGAATGGTTATACCCTGAAATTATATATCCTATTTGAGACAGTACTTGGGTGAACCCAATTCACTGTGTTCCAAAGAAAAGAGGATTGACTGATGAAGTAAATGAGAAAAATGAATTAATTCCAATAAGACAAGTTACTGGTTGGCAAATTTGTATAGACTATAAAAAATTAAACATGGCCACCAGAAAAGATCACCTTCTTTTACCCATTCTATATCAAATGTTGGATAGATTAGCTAGAAATAAATATTACTGCTTTTTAGATAGATATACCAGTTATCATCAAATTCCAATTGCTCCTGAGGATCAAGAAAAGACAACATTTACAAGACCTTATGGAACATTTGCTTTTCGTAGAATGCCTTTTAGACTATGCAATGCACTTGCGACATTTCAAAGATGTATGATGTCTTTTTTTAGAAATTTAATTGAACATAGAATGGAAGTATTTGTGGATGATTTCTCTATGTTTGGGACTTCATTTGAATTATGCTTAAATAATTTAGAAAAGTTCTGGAATTCTGTGTAAAAATCAACATATTACTAAATTGGAAAAAATGTCAATTTATGGTTGTAGGAGGAATTGTATTTGGGCATAAAATTTTTGAAAATGAAATGAAAGTAGATCCTATAAAAGTTCAAGTTCTTGAAAAATTACCACCGCCGACTACGGTCAGAGGGGTAAGAAGTTTTCTAGGACATGCTGGTTTCTACAGGTGTCACATAAAAATTTTTTAGAAATAGCTAGGCCATTATGCCAACTTTTAGAAAAAGAGATAAAATTTAATTTTAATGAGGAACACATTAAAGCATTTGAATTATTGAAAGAGAAAGCACATGTAATATTCTCACCTAATTGGGATAAACCATTTAAAATAATGTGCGATGCTAGTGATTATGCTATAGGAGCTGTTTTAGGACAAATGCACAACAGAATTTTTAAAGTAATATATTATGCTAGTAAAACTCTAATGATGTTCAAGTTAACTACACTACTACTGAAAGAGAGTTTTTAGCTATTGTTTATGCCTTTGCAAAATTTTGATTTTACTTAATTGAACCTAAATGTATAGTCTATACAGATCATTCTGCTATTAAATACTTAATGCAAAAGAAGGATGCTAAACCATGATTAATTAGATGATACTTCTGTTGCAAGTTTTTTATTTTATTGTAGTTTATAGAAAGGGAAAAGAGAATCAAATAGCTTATCATTTGTTTAAACTAGAAAAAGAAATATTAACTAATTTTGTAAATGAATTTTTTGAAAATTTCCCATATGAACAATTATATAGGATTGATGAAATGAATATACTGTGGTATGCTGATATAGTAAATTATATTGTAAGTGATATTCTACCACCAGATATTAAGAATAAAAAATTAAAGAAATTTATATATAATTCAGAATTTCATTTTTGGGATGACACATAGTTATATAAATGATGTAAAGATCAAATTATTAGAAGGCGTGTGCCTTATTAAGAAACTCAACAAATAATTGAAAGATGTCATGATTTTGAATTTGGAGGACATTTTGCAACAAATAGAATTACATAAAAAATTTTTCAATCCTGATTTTAGCGATGTTAATAAATATATTAAAACATGCGATCGATTTCAGCGAGTAGGAAATATTTCTAGAACAAATGAAATGCCTATAAATTAAGCATTGAAAGTTAAAAATTTTGATATGTGGGGATTAGATTTTATAGGAACGTTTATGACTTCATTTAGAAACTTATATATATTAATTGTTGATGATTATATGTTCAAATCGCTTGAAGCTATTGTTGTACCTAAATATGATGCTCGAAATGTTTCTAAATTTTTAATTAAAAATATTTTTACATGATATGGAATGCCGAGAGTAATTATTACTGATGGAGGATCCAATTTTATGAATAAGAGAATCACAAAATTAATTAAAAAATATGATATTATACATAGATTCTCTACTGCTTATCATTCTCATACTAGCGGTCTAGTAGAAATATCAAATCGTGAAATAAAATAAATTTTATAAAAAAACTGTAAATCCCTATAAAATGGATTGGTCTGCTAGATTAGATACTGCATTATGGGGATGAACAAGAAAATTGGGAAGTCAGAGATGAGGGATATGTTAGTTTCTTCACTTCGTTGCTTAATATGATTACAAAACAATGATATTTCTTCATATCTGCAAAACTACTGCCTACCATGAAGATTAGTAGAGTTACAAAACAAAGTTTCATGTTAAACTATTACATTCAAATGGAAAAAAACATTAATGTGGGGTTGATTATTTTTAAATCTATTATGCTTCTAGAAGTTTCCTACTTTTTAGTCAATCTCAAGTTCCATATGAATGTTCGGAAAAAGTTTTATTACCTTATGAGGCCATGATTCCTATTGATGGCAATTATATAGGAAATGGAAATGAGCATTAGTTATTAGCATGGATCATTCATCATATGCTTCAACACCATTGATGCCACTAGTAGTTGGATGTTCAATATCTTTAGAGAAGAAAATGAAGAAAATAGAAAGAGAACTTTAGAGTATTATGAATGCAATAGGAAATCTTAACTACCTTTTTGTTCACCTAGATTGGAGGATGAAGGAGAACTTTGATCCAATTGGAATGGTTGAAGTAAGATTGGTACATATGTTCAAGAAAAATGGATGGATCAATGAAAATTTGACTGATCAATTCCCGTACTGACCCTTCTACAATTTGTATGTCCATTACCAGTCTATGAGAGATATTAGTGGAGGAGAAAGTGCTGAAGATAAGGTAGAATAACTGAAGAAGTTGAACTTTTACTAGTTTAAAATACTTATGTTTTTAATGTATTTGTGTGGATTTGATTTACTTTACTTTGCTTAAAGACTCTATTGACTTTGATTGTGTATAGTTTTGTGTCAGCGTTCTAGTGTTGTTGCTTGATTTTGATGCTAATTTATAATTTAGTTTGCTTTAAGGATGTGGAAGTGTGATTAGAAAAATGTAATGGTAAAAAGTGTATTTTCATTTATAATAGTCAGTTTGGTGTTGTTTGTGAAAATGTTTGTGTGAATTACTTTAAGATGAAAATTAGTGTTCAAAAAGATTAAAT
>NEWO01000153.1:1236199-1251898 GCA_003013225.1 Phalaenopsis aphrodite | reverse complement strand
AAGGCCTGGAATTTTTTAATTCTAGAAGAATGATACCAAAAAATCATTACAGTGAGGTAACAAAGGATAGAGCCATCTTAAACTTTTGTATCCAACAAGTGATGAGGATAAATGTAGGCTCTATTATTTGTAAGAACACTCAATATATTACTTTGGGAGAGACCACTGGTGGCTTAACTCACCCTGCACTAATCTTCATACTATGTGAACAGGTAGAAGTAAATTATAAAAATTAAATAGACAAGTAACTAATTGACAAATTTGCATTGATTATAGAAAATTAAATATAACCACCAAAAAAGATCACATTCCTTACCCTTTCTAGACAAAATGTTGGATAAATTGATTGAGAATAAGTATTATTGCTTTTTAGATGGTTATACCAGTTATCATCAAATTTCAATTGCTCTAGAGGATCAAGAAAAAATAACGTTTACAAGCCCTTATGGGACATTTGCTTTTCGTAGAATGCTTTTTGTACTATGCAATGCACCAGCAACATTTCAAATCTGTATGATGCCAGTTTTTATAAATTTTATAGAACTTGGAATGGAAGTGTTTATGGACAACTTTTTTGTATTTGGAACTGTGTTTGAATTATGCCTTAATAATTTAGAAAAAGTTCTAGAAGTATGTGAAAAAATCAATTTAGTATTAAATTGGAAAAAATGTCAACTTATGATTGCAGGAGGTATTGTACTTGGGCATAAAATTTCTGAAAAGGCATAGAGGTAGATTCTGTAGAAATCCAATTTATAGAAAAATTACCACCACCTACTAATGTTAAAGGGGTGAGAAGTTTTCTAGGACAAGCTGGTTTTTACATGCGCTACATAAAAAAATTTTTAAAAATAACTAAGCCTCTATGCCAACTTTTAGAAAAAGATACAAAATTTAATTTTAATTAAGAATGCATAAAAGCATTTGAATTATTAAAGAAAAAGTTAGTACATCTATAATAATACCACTTGACTAGGAAAAACCACTTGAAATAATGTGCGATGCTAGTGATTATGCTATAGGGGTTGTATTAGGACAAAGGCACGACAAAGTTCTTAAAGCTATATATTATTCTAATAAGACTCTAAATGATGCTTAAATTAATTATACCACCACTAAAAGAGAGTTATTAGCTATTGTTTATGTCTTTGATAAATTTAAACCTTATATTGTATGTTGATATAGTGAATTATATTGTAAGTGATATTCTACCACCTGATATAAAAAATCCACAATTAAAGAAGTTTATATATGATTCAAAAGACTATTTTTGGGATGACCCATATTTATATAAATAATGTAAAGATCTAATTTTTAGAAGATGTGTGCCTTATGAAGAAACTCAATAGATAATTGAAAGATGCCATGATTTTGAATTTGGAGGACATTTCAAAACAGTCAGAATGACATATAAAATTTTACAAGCTGGATTTTATTGGCCTATTATTTTTAATGATGTTAATGAATATATTAAAACATGCCAAAGATGTCAATGTGTAAGAAATATTTCTAGAAGAAATGAAATGCCTCTAAATTACACATTGGAACTTGAAATTTTTCATGTGTGGGGATTAGATTTTATGGGACCATTTATGCCTTCATTTGGAAACTTATATATATTACTTTTTGTTGATTATTTGTCCAAATAAATTGAAGCTATTGTTGTACCTAAATGTGATGCTAAGAGAATTTCTAAATTTTTAATTAAAAATAATTTTACAAGATATAAAATGCCTAGCATAATTATTACTGATGGAAGATTTCATTTGAGGAATAAAAGAATCGAAAAACTAATTAAGAAATATGATATAATGCAAAGATTCTCTACTACTTATCATCCTTAGACTAGTGGTTTAGCAGAGATATCAAATCATAAAATTAAATGCATTTTAGAAAAGGATGTAAGTCTTTATAAATTGGATTTGTCTGCTAGACTTTACACAGCATTATGGGCATATAGAACTCCTTATAGAACTTATATAGGAATGTCCTCATATAGAATGATATTTGGAAAAACATGCCACTTACCTGTAGAATTAGAGCATAAAATTTTTTGGGCTATTAGAGCATAAAGCATTTTGGGCTATTATAGCATAAAGCATTTTGGGCTAAAGGTGAGGGTTCCTTTTCTAGTTTTCTAGGAATAGTCAACAGGAAAATCCTATGGCTACACCTTAGGCTACTAAAGAGGGAAAACTAAACCTCAACCAAAAGTTAGGTCAACATTACAATGTCAGCATACCGAGGTATTTCCCATCTTTTTACAGCTTAAAGTTGTTCAGTAGAAAAAGTTTCATTAATTTCCTTTTCCATGTCAAGCATTTCTTCATGTTCTGACCTAGACAGTTGATCAATAATTTGATTATCAATCCCTTTCTTATTGACTACCACAAATCAAACTCTTGCATCAAAAGTACCAATCTAATTAATCTTGGTTTAACTTCCTTCTTTTGAATCAAATATTTAATAGTCGAATGGTCAGTATGCACAACAAATTTAGCTCCAATCATATATGATCTAAACTTATCAGAAGCATACATAATGTCTAATGACTCTCTTTCAGTGGTAGTGTAATTAATTTGAGCATCATTAAGAGTCTTACTAGCATAGTATATAACTTTAAAAATCTTATCATATCTTTGCCCTAAAACAACTCCAATTGCAAAATCACTAGCATCGCACATAAATTCAATTGGTTTTTCCCAATCAAGTGAAATAATTAGAGGAGTAGTGATTAATTTTTCCCTTAAAGTTTCAACAGATTTAAGACAATCTTGATTAAAGTCAAATTTTGTATCCTTTTCCAAAAGTTTGCATAAAGGTTTAGTAATTTTTGAAAAATCTTTAATGTATCTCCTGTAAAATCTAGCATTTCCTAAAAAGCTCCTAACTCCTCTTATTGTGGTAGGTGGAGGTAGGTTCAATATAACCTGTATTTTTGTAGGATCTACTTCCATTCTATTTTCTGAAATTTTATGCCCAAGAACAATTCCTCCTGCAACCATAAATTGACATTCTTCCTAATTCAATACGAGATTAGTCTTTTCACAACGTTCCATAACTTTTTTTAAATGATTTAGACATATTTTGAATGAAGTTCCAAATATAAAAAATCATCCATAAAGGCTTAAATCCCTTTTTCAGTCAAATCACTGAAGATTGACATCATACATCTTTGAAATATTGCACGTGCATTACATATTTTAAAAGGCATTCTCTGAAAAGCAAAAGTTCCATAAGGACTAGTAATTCTAGTTTTATCTTGATCTTCTAAAGCAATATGTATTTGATTATGTCCAACATCTAGTTCAGAAATGACAAAGAAAAATGATCCTTTCTGGTGGTAGAATTTCATTTTCTATATTCTATGCAGATTCACCAATGAGTGACTTATCTTGTTGATATTAATTCATTTTTCTTATTTGTCAAAACAGTCACACCTCCTTTCTTTGGAACACATTGAATTGGACTAACCCAAGCACTGTCTGAAATATGATATATTATCCCATCATCTAGCTATTTTAAAATTTCTTTTGTTACAACTTCTTTCATCATAGGATCTAATCTCCTTAGAGGATCAGCTCTTGGTTTATATTGATCTTCCAATAAAATTCTATGCATATAAATTGAAGGTTTGATTCCTTTAATATCAGCTAATGTCCATCCAAAGGCTTTCTTATATCTTTTCAAAGTTCCAACAATTGTTTTTCTTGCGTGTTAATTTTGAGGATACTATAACAACAATATAGATAAATCTCATAAAAATGCATGCTTCAAATGTGCAGGAAGTGTTCTTAGTTCTAGTTTAGGAGGTTTCTCAATAGATGGAATCAAATTCTTGTTACCTTCTACGAGATCTAATATTTTAAATCTTTCCTGAACATAATCCATATCCTCTTTACACACTTCCATAAATTCATCTTGAATTTTATCCTCATCTTGATATTCCATATATTCGTCTTTAAATTCTCTTTCAAAATTTTTCTTGAAATATTCATGGCTTAAATATTCATTAATGTCCATTCTGAAACATTCAATTTGTTACTCTTTTTGTGATATCTCATTGATTTTGCAATATTAAATGTAACCTCTTGATCACTAACTCTCATAGTTAGTTCTTTTTTCTGCACATCTACCAAAGCTCTTTGAGTGGCTAGGAATGGTCTTCCTAAAATGATAGGAATTTCTTTATCATCCTCTATATCTAATACAATAAAGTCCACAAGAAAAATAAATTTATAGACTTTTACCAAAACAAATTATATAACTCATTTAAGATAGGCAATCAAACGGTCAGCTAACAGAAGAGTTACAGTTGTAGGTGAAATATCTCCTAAGCCCAACCTTCTGAAAATTGATGACAACATAAGATTAATACTGGCTCCTAAATCATATAAAGCTCTTCCATAAAATCTTTTGCCAATAGCATAAGGAATTGTAAAGCTTCTAGGATATTTAAGTTTTTCAAGAGGCTTTTTCTGAATTATAGTGACACACTCTTTGCTGAGTGCAACAGTCTCATTATCGATAAACTTCATTTTCTTACAAAGTACATCCTTCATGAACTTCACATAGTTTGACATTTGTTCTAAAGCCTTGACAAATGGAATGTTTATCGTTAATTTCCTCAGAATTTTCAAAAATTGATTATCTTTATGTTTCTGCTTCAATCTTTGAGGAAATGGAGGTGGTGTTCTTTTTACAAGGATTTTCATTGGTTTAATAGGATTTTCTGCTTCAAATTGAAAATCTTCACCAGATTTTTCATTTTCCACCTCATCTTTTTCAACTTTAACTTCTTGTTGAACTCTATTTTCTAATTTTTTTTCCACTTCTCAGTTGAATAGCTTTACTTTGCTTTTGTTTTGATCTTTAGGATTTACTTCAACATTATTAGGCAATGTTCCCGGAGTTCTATTGCTAAGTGCAGAAGCAATACATCCCAATTGATTTTTTAGGTTTCTGATAGGAGCTCCTTGACTTTGTAATTAACTACCCATTTGCAATTTCAATTCTTCCATTGATGACTTTTTCTCTTTACTCTCAAAATTATTAAAACCTAAGGTGTAGCTTGATTTCCTTGATTGTTGGAGTTTCTCAACTGGTTTGCAGTAGTGTTGTTTTCCCATTACAGATTTGCAAAATTAGAATTATTGTTACTCTAACTAAAGTTTAGATGATTCTTCTAACTAGGGTTATAATAATTGGCATAAGGGTTATTAGAACGATTGATTATTGCATTTAAAGTTTCATAAGAAGATTTAGATTCTATCATTTGTCTTAATGAGTTTTCCTTGCACACAAGTGCTATCTGAGAATAATTCATTTCATATTGATCTATCTTCTTTGATATAACCGTTATTTGGGCAGCTAAAATTTATGTAGCATCAAAATCATGAATACTAGCTACTCTTTTTGGATTTACCCTTTAAGAGGGCCATTTAATATTATTTGTAGCCATCTCTTCAATTAATGAATACGCTTCATCGAATGGTTTTGACATTAATGATCTACCAGCAGCAGCATCAATTATTGATCTAAGAGATCCAACCAACCCATTATAAAAAGTTTGAATTATTAACCAATCTAGCAATGCATGGTGCAGACACTTTCTAAGGAGAACTTTAAATTTTTCCATGGCTTCATAAAGTGATTCCCATTCAAACTGACAAAAAGATGTGATATCATTTCCAAGCTTAGTAGTTTTTGAAGGTAGGAAATATTTAGATAATAATTTTCGTGATTAATCTCCCCATGTTCTGATAGATCAAGATGCTAATGAGTTTAACCACATCTTAGCTTTATCTCTTAGTGAAAAAGTAAAAATTCTAAGCCTGACAGCATCATTCGACACTCCATCATATTTAAATGTAGCACAAAATTTTAGAAAACTAGCAAGATTTAAGTTAGGATCTTCAGTAGGTGTTCCCCCAAACTGATTATTTTGAACCATTTAGATAATAAGAGGTTTAAGCTCAAATGAATTGGCAGCTACAATAAGGTTTTGAATGGTCAAATGAATTTCATATGTTGTAGGATTAGCATATTATCTTTAAGGTCTCTGATGATGTTCATTTTCTTTTCTATAATTATTTAAATTTCAAGCTATTTTGCTACAATGATCTTTCCCTTTTTGTTGTTTTCAAAATTTTCTAATAGTTCTTTTTAACTTAGAATTGTAAGGTACTAAATTTTCAGAGCTTACACTATGCATAAACAAAATAAAGCAGATAGTTAAAAATAAGCAAACACACTTAAATAAGAAAATGTTCAAACTAAACTACAAACACTCTTTTTTTAAAATTTTTTTGAAATAAAATAAAGTAAAATAGTAATATTTTTGTTACTTCCCCTACAACGGCGCCAAAAAACTTGATGCAGGTGGATTTATTATGAGAATTTTGCAAATATTTTTCAATGTTAAAAAATTACCCATGGCAGATATACAATAAATATGAAATATAATCCAAAAAAAAATAATTTTTTACGAAGATAAATTTTCTTATAAAACTTTTTTCAAACGACTTAATCCCCTTTCAAATCAACACAAGTATACATATCTCTCAAGCAATAAAGTGCTCTAGTGGAGTCCTAGATATCGATCCCAAAGGGAAGTTGGAAAATCCTAAAGTAAATTATGAAAATTATTTTAAAACAATAACAAAAACCGAAGTAAAAGCAAGTATGAAGTTTGAAAATTAACCACTCATGTGAATGCTAATTAAAATACAGTTGTAAGACTACAGAAGTTAAACCAAAATAAATGCAAAACTTTAAAAAGTAAAATTATGAAAATTAAACAAAGTTTTTTATTGTGATAGAAAGTTCAAATTTAAGAAAGCATCCTTCCCCTTCACAATAAGTATATGGATTGTGAAGAAGCAATCCTATTCTTTAATAGTTGAAAATATATATTAATTTTTTTATTGCCAAATAGAAGCAATCATATTCTTTACCCTCTTTCAAGTGCTATAAAGAACATTAACTAATCCAAAGTTTTATCCCTAATTTTGTGATTAGTCCAGGAGGATATTGGCTGCCACTCCAGAGCTGCCACTACTCCCTCCCCTGAGGGCTAACAATCTCCCATTGGTTTACAGTCAACAGGACCAAATTGAAGATTTTAGTCTGTCACCTTAAAATATCTATATCCATATCCAACAAAGTATATTTTCTTATTTATTTACATCCAATCCCTTGGATGGCATAATCTTCCATGAAATCAAATTTGATTCTCCACATGTTGCAGAAATCATATCTCAATTAAGAACACATGTCTCTCAACAAGTTTTAACAATTTAGTTGGCTAGATCAAAAAGTAAAAGAAGATCAAAGTTCAAATCATCAGAAATTATTATCATTTAAAATCGTGAAAAATAATGTCTATTCTTCAAAAAACCATATCTCGAAGTAGGGAGAAGGATAAAGAAGACTACTCAAAATTCATGGATTTCATATATAAAAATAAGTTTACAAAACAAAAGAAATGAAAATAAAACTTATATAACAATCCTTCCGAAGAAAATCCCTAGAAGTTCTCTCCAAGCTTTTCTCTCTTTATAATCACTCTGAATTCTCTCATAGAAGTATAATGAAGAAGACATCTCTCACCTTCCCTCTTCTCTTACAACCTTGGAAGAAAATCTCCTCTTCTCTCTCTTTCTCTAACTCATGCCCCCTCTCTCTCTCTCACTCCGCACACAAAAGCCTTTTTTAATTCTATGAAGTCTTCTTCTTTTATTGTGGGTTATTTCCTTTAGAAAAGAATTCAAAATTCCCTTCAAAATTCTCTCAAAAAGTCATGTCATCTGAATTCAAAAGATGTGTCATTTGATCAAAGAGTCATATTCCTCACTAAAAGAACCTTCCAAAGTGTCTAGATGTATTGAATTACTCCAAGAGGTGTGCAGAACAAGTGTCCCTTTAAAAATTCATGCAAAATTCATCTCGAACCATCTTAATTTGAAAAATGCATCCCTGACGTATCATGCGCCGATCTGGCACATCATGCACCAATTCTCTAGATTTTGGCGCATCATGCACCAATATCCCAAAACTTGCTATTTTGGCCCCAAATTTCTACCTTTTTTTTATCATTTTTACTCCAAATGGCTAAAAATGATATACCAGCAACAAAAACACAAAAGTAACCTTCTTTAAAGTGAAATATCACCAAATAATAAGCATAAAATAGGTACTTAAAACATCATATTTTTTTGGTGTACCAAGAAGCACTTAGATAAAAGTCCATGTTTTTTTGAATTAAATCTCTATCATTATTATTTAATTTTGAATCAACTTTAAAGATTTAATTAAATGTAAAATAATATTTCAATAACCAAAATTATCTTTATATTTTTATTAAACCTCTCTGAGTTCAAATGACTCAGAGAAATTTTTTTTGTATTTTTATGATTTTTTAATTTATTTATTATAATAATTTTATGGGAAAATGAAAAAATTCATTTTTAAGCTCTTAAAATTTATTTTTAACTTTGAAAAATTAGAAAAAAATACTCTAATGAGTTCTAAGTGACCAGGGAATAATTAGGCATATTTTGAAGTATTTTGGTATTTTTTTTGGGATTAGTAATTATTTTGAAATATTTTAAACTTAAAATAAAGCTATAAAATCAAGTATTTTCTCAAAAATAAATTTATTTTTTCTAAACGCCCTAATGACAAGGAACACATAAAAACACTTTTCAGAATTTTCTAAAATGTATTAGATTTAATATAATTATATTTGCACAAAAATACAAGGTTTCTTAGAAAATAAATTTTAGTGCTCAAACTTAGTCAAATAATTTTTAAAATTTTTACAGTTAGTAAACATGATTTTTATACACACTGTGGAATTGAATTTCTCAATTTTTTTTAGTATTTAATTTACATAAATTAAAGCAAGATATATATATATATTTAATTAACTATAGAAATGTACAAAATAATTCAATTAATCATGACATTTTTCCTAAGCTTTTCTAACCATAGGAAACCTACTAAAATTATTTCCATAATTTTCAAGTCGTTTTTTAATTTATATAATTAAAATAAGTCAAATAAGCCATCCTAGCTTGAAATTTATGGTTAGAAGCATAGAGATGCCCTCTGACCTTAGAAAACCGAAGAGTATCCCCTCTATCATAAGGAATGAACCCTAAAAGTTTCAAGTCATGTTGAGCAATGTTTGATCATAACGAATTAAAGTACTTCAAAGAGTATTTAATTCATTAAAATTCAAAGAGTCAAAAAATAATTTTTTTTAGTCCACATTATTCTCCTCTGTTCACTGAGTAAGAGGATATTTTTATTTTTATTTTTATTTTTATGGCTTTTCTAGATAATGATATGGATTTTCAAAATTCTAGCATTTAAATAAATCCAAAAAATCCATATTTTTCTATTTAAACACGTGGTGCCACCTCAACCTCGGTAACTCCAAACTTTACACGCGGTGCTCGCCATTTGACGCTGCCAGCCACCTTAGATGCCATGCCGCCCACCTTTTGTTCCAAGAGTTTGCCCGGCTTAATCTCCTTCATTCATTGAATAAACGCTTGATTAGAAGACTCTCCTTCATCGTCACCAAGTGACCTAACCCGTGAGCCGTTCACACTAAAACTTTATGATTTTGAGCTAGACTCCACCAAATCACATGAGGATTGTTCCTAACCTTCATATACTCAATACAAAGATATCTATGTGACTTATATGGTATGAAATATAGTAAATATGTATGAAGAATCAAAATAGGCTCGGATTAGGATTGAAGTTCAATACCTTTGTTTGAGAAGGGAGGCCTCAATCAGATGGTTGTGACAGCTTTGAATGGACCTAACGAACCTTCATATGAGGTCTCAAATAGTGGTGAATTGTGTAGCTATGATTTTGATTGAACTCTATTTCAAGTTTTGGTATAGATCTATGTTAGAGGTTGTTTAGGATAGGGCTTTTGTGGGGAATCAACTCCTCTCACTGTAAGGTTGGTGTGTGCACAGTCGATTAGAGTTTTGTGGACTATGGAGTTGTGGGAAAATTTTTCCTGGTTTTCCCTGAATTCTAAACTCAAAATTGAGGTCTCACAAAGGAATCCAAAGGGAGAAAATGGTGGGCTTGAGCTTAGAAGTTCATAGAGAGTGTTTGAGTTCTCACAAAGGAATCCATAGGAAAAAAATGGTGGGCTTGAGCTTAGAAGTTCTTGGAGAGTGTTTGGAAGCAATTGAGTAGTGTCTCCACAAGGAAGTTGGCTTTCCTTATATTTTTTCCATGGGAGAGGGGTTTAAATAAAATGGCTTAGGGCGGTTTCTAGGCCAATTAATGGGTGCAAAATAATGCTTTGATGGAGGGTTTAAAAATTCCAGAACCAATTGGAATTGACCAGCTAAGATGGGTGAGTTTAGATTTGGTTGGAGGCATGGGGCCCTCATTTATCATGTTTTCTAGCGACTAGGGTGGCTGGCCAGAGCATTGGAGGTGGTCAGGCAACTAGGTGAGCTAGTGGAAGTTTTAATTATGCTTACCTCATAATGGTATGACATGATGGCAAGTATTTCTTGGTTTATACCCAAAAAGGTATAAAATCCCTTAACTCAAGGGACCATTATTCCACGGCTTCCATAGGGTGGGCTAGGTGTCATTGCTTTTGCACTTTGGCATGCTTTAGTTAATTTTGGTGCATGGGTTCAATTCAGGTTAAATTGTCTTGAAGTTGGGTTTGGGTTAGGCTCGCCATGACATTGAGCCCAATTAATTGATCTGTTTTGTGTGGATGATTGTCTTGTGGGGGCTATTAAAGATTTGGAGTGATTTTGAATTGATTTGGAGGTTCAATTTACGAGATTTTGGGCACTTGATAAATTTGGGGATGTTGTGTTAGAATTGGATTTAAGTTGGGATAGAGTTGGGATAAGTCCAAATTGAAAGTTTAAAATGGTCTAGGGGAATGTTGTGAAGAGCTCTAAATAATAATTGGGTGCCAATTTTGAGGTTAGTGTATTCAATTTGGTGGAATTTTGGCACATGGCTGAATTGGAACAAATTTTGAAATTTTGGATTTGGGTTGCAATTGAGTGTAATTGAATCTTGAAAAAGGTCAATTGAGGGTTCAATTTGGTGTGTAGTGATGTTTCAAAAAGTTTATGATGCATAATTGGGGAAATTAGAAAGATTTTGTGGTTCTATTGAGTGAGATTTTTGTTTTAGGTAAAATTGAGGCTTTTTTATTTAGGTTGAAATTAAACTCAAATGTGGGTCAATTGGACTTTGATTTGGTTTGAATTGAGTTTGATCATGATGAGCTTAAATTTAGGAATGAAATTGGGGGGAAATTGGGGTCAAATTTGTGGACATTTGGGGTGAATTTGGGGAAACTAGGCCTTTAACGGTAATTTAGAATTTTTGGTCAAAGTTGGTCAAATTGATCAAATTTGGTTTATTTAAAGGGTCCAAATTGATTTTAGGGACAATTGAGATGATTTTGCAGATGGTTTTGGCCACCAAGAGCATTTTTGTAATTTTGGCAAAATGAGGGGGTGTTTTTGTAATTTTTGCAAGTTTCAAATGGTTTGAGATGGTTTTGGGACAATCTTGGGTAGTTTGGGTAATTTTAGGAATTTTGGTCAAATTTGAGGTTTGGGAGTACTTTAGTAAGTTGGGTAGATTTGGTACAAAAGGCTAAGTTTGGTATTTTGGTGAAAGTGGGGTGCCAACCACCCTATGTGAGCCATGGACCAATAGAATATCCATTTGGGTCATCTATGTACTGGTATTGGCTACATGAATCCCCCAAAAGTTCAAGGGATCAAAGTCAATAAGATTGGGTTTAGAGTTGTGAGTGAATGTGAGTCAAAGTAAGTGTAAGTGAGTGAACTCTCCAGACCAACACCAGGGTCAACCCTAAGGCCAAGCGGTCCTGTGGGGGCTCCCGTTGAGGTCCACCTATCAAGTTCTAGAGGTCAGGACAAATATGTGGAACTTCAAGTTGAGCAGAGATGACTTTAGAATTTCTAATCGTGAGGGTTCCTTTTCGAGTTCTCTAGAATTAGTCAACAAGAAAGTCATATGGCTAGACCTTAGGCTACTAAAGAGGAAAGAGTTATACCTCAACCAAAAGTGACGTCATCAAATGGATCTTAAAAAAGTGTGGTGTGTCGGAAAAACACACCACACGTATTGGCGTTGACTGACGAGATCGATAAAACCAACACAAAATTCTAAGTTAACAGACCTAGAACAAAGTGTAGAATTGAGTGATAGTTGTTTCCACTAGGGAGTAACAGATACTATCACTAGGGAAAAGAAAGGAGATTTTGGGGACAATCATCAGGAAAACTGGTAGTCCAGCAAAGACCCAATTCGAATTTAATATATCAAAGAAAGTTTGAATTTCAATTTTAAATTTTAAGATAAGGAAATTATGCATGGGGAAACAGGATTGAATGGAAAACACAAGTGCAGAATAGGGAGTAGAGTGTCAGAGTCTACATCGAAAGTGAGGATGGAATAGGACGTTTGAGCCTACCCCAATGTGACGATGGGAATAGGACATTTGAGCCTACCCCAAAAGTGAGGATGGAAATAGGACGTCCAAGCCTATCTCTAAAATGTAAAGATAAGAATAAGGCATCTAAGCCTACCCCGAAAGAGTATGGGAATAGGACTTCTAAGGCTTCCCCAAAAGTGTAGGTATCAAAGCTTACTCCAAAAGTGTAAAGATAGGAATAAGATGTCTAATCTTACCCCAAAAGTGTAAAGATGGGAATATGACGTCTAAGCATACCCCAAAAGTGTAGATGGGAATTGGAAATCCTAGCCTACTCCAAAAGTGTATATGGGAATAGGGTGTCTAAGATTACACCAAAAGTGTAAAGATGGGAATAGAACGTCTAAGCCTGCTCCAAAAGTGTCAAGATGGGAATAGGACGTCTAAACGTACCCTGAAAATAAGGATGAGAAGTAGAGCAAAAAGATTGAAGAGATCTGTGAGGAGGAAAAGACTTCATGGGAATGTGGAGGAGTTGTTGTAGAAGAGGATAGTATGCTACTCAAGCAAAGAGTAAGAAACCTCAAACTCGAGAGAATCAAACTCAAGAAAAATCATTACTTTTATTGTTGTCTTTATCAAATTTAATTATCAAAATATGTTTTCAAAATTTAATTTTCGTTGGTTGATTTTTTCAAAAGGATATTTTATTTAAATTTTATTATGATCAATTTTTTTATTGTTTTGTTCTTGTTCATCATAGTTTAGAACCAACATATGGTTCTATGCCTTTTAGTTAATCGCACAAAAAGGGTAATTTGACAAATATGTTTAAATCTGAAAAAAATTTCATTAACTGCTTCAAACAGGTCTTATAGACTGAATAAGTATTGAAAACATCAAATTAGATAATCATGTTGAATACATCTGAAACATCACATGCGGAGCACATATCATGTATGCTGCTCCGATGCAGTACAAAAGTTGACAAAAAGCTGTCTGTTTGTTCTTTATAAGATGAGCTTCTGATCAAGCTGACCTACTAAGCCATGCTCCAGGGCAAGAATTTCTTTTTATGTGTACTTAGAGGTACAACCATCTCATAGCTCGTGTGGCTTTAGCTCATCCAATTTTGGATTTAGTCAAAATCCATACAACATCTTGTTTTTGTCTTTCCTTCTCAATGTAATGGAAACTCTGTGTCATGGAACTCCAGTGATGCAGTGCTTTGCTAGTTCGGCTCCATTTCCCTTCAAAATTAGTACCAAATCCACTGATAATGGAATTTCAAATGATCCTCTGAACTCACTGAGTTCGACAACTTCGATTTCTTTCCTGAACAAAATGTCTCATTTACTCATGAACGAGACCGTGCAAAAAGGTCAGACAAAATCATGGCGATCTATATGTGGGGGAATACAGTCTCCCTCTTCATAAATGTTGATTATACAACTGTTTGGAATGCAGTCCACTAGCCGCATGCTCCATCTAACCATCCTATTTATCATCCACTTTATTGTGGGAGGCAATGGATCAACCTCATCGTGTCTTAAGATTCCAGGGGGTTCTCTTGCCTATCCCTGGTAAAATTGTAGCAAAAACCACATTGGCTGGTTATTATGAATTTTCCACACATTCACTTTTGTGGTTTTGAATAAGTTTTTTCCATCAGAACACTAGCTCAACCTCTATATCTCAGGCCAAATACGTAGTCAAGAATGCTTCTTTCTTCACTTTTAGAAAAAACTCAGGTTTCTAGCTCTAGATCTTCTAGTATATTGACAAATATTCCTTAAAATTCTTTGTAGAATTTAAATTCTCTGTTCTTTAACTTGATCATTTTATCCAATTCTATTATAGTAACCCTCTGCGGCTATCGGGGTTGCTCCCTCATTTCAATATTAACAAGAATTGATACACCAAAATAATATACTATTTTAAGTACTTATTTTATGCTTATTTTAGTGATATTGCACTTTATAGAAGGGTATTTTTATGTTTTTATTCCATGTATATCATTTTTAGGCATTTTGAGCAAAAATGACAAAAAAGATGAAATTTGGAGCCAAAACAGAGAATTTTGGGATTCTGGCACATGATGCGCCAAAATCCAAAGAACTAGCACATTATGCGCTAGATCAGCGCTTGATGCACCAGGGACAAATTTTTTAAACTTGGCAGTTTGAAATGATTTTTGCGTGAATTTCAAAAGGAAACCTGTTTTGTACACTTCTTAGAGTAATTCAATGCATCAAGGCACTTTGGAAGCTTCTTTTTTGTAGGGATATGTCTCTTGGATCAAATGACACATCTTTTGAATTCAAAAGAGTTATTTTTGGAAGAAATTTTGGAGGGAATTTTTAATCCTTTTCCAATGGAGGCAACCCAAAATAAAAGAAGAAGACTTCTCATTTGTCAAGTGTGTGGTGTGAGGGAGAGAGAAAGTTGGCCTGAGTTAGAGATCGAGAGAGAAGAGAAGATTTTTTTCTAGGGTTATAAGAGGAGAGAGAAGGTGAGAGATTTATTCTTCATTAAACTTCTAAGAGAGAATTGGGAGTAATTGTATAGAGAGAAAGGCTTGGAGAGAACTTCTAAGATTTTCTTTGGAAGCATTGTGAGATAAGTTATATTTTTATTTATTTTGTTTTGTAAACTTGTTTTTATATATGAAATCCATGTTTTGTCATATCTTTCTCATGAATTCTAAGTAAACTTCTTTATGCTTCTCTCTACTTTAAAGTATGGTTTTGTGAAGAATAGATTTTGTTTTGTTTAGTTTTAAATGTTAATACTTTGTGATGATTTGAACTCCGATCTTCATTTACTTTTTAATCTATCAATTAAAATGTTAAAACTTGTTGAGAAGCGTATGTTCTTAAATGAGATATGATTTCTACAGCCTACGGAGAATCACATTTGATTTCATGGGAGAGTATGTCATCCATGGGATTTTGTGCAAATAAATAGGGAAAGATACTTTGTTGGATACAAAATTGGAGATTTTAAGGTGACATATTAAAATCTCCAATTTGGTCGAGTTGATTGGAATCTAATGCAAGATTGTTAGCCCTTAGGGGAGGGAGTAGTAGGAGCTTTGGAGTGGAAGCCATTATCCTCTCAGCCTAACCATGAAATTAGGGACCAAAATTTTAATTAGTCAATGTTCTTTATAGCTCTTGGAAGTGAGTAAAGAATAAGATTACTCCTATTTGGCA
>NEWO01000153.1:1195186-1236037 GCA_003013225.1 Phalaenopsis aphrodite | reverse complement strand
CGTACATATGCATTTTAATTAGCATTCACTTGAGTAGTTAATTTTCAAACTTTGCACTTTACTTTTATTTTTTGTATTTTTAGATTATAAAATAATTTTCATAATTTACTTTTAGGATTTTCCAACCTCCCTGTGGGATTGATATCTTGGACTCCATTATAGCACTTTATTACTTGAGCGATACATATGCTTGTGTTGATTTTAAAGAGGATTTGACGGTTTAAAAAGAGTTTTAAAAGATAAATTATTTTCATAAACATTATTTTTGTTGGGATTATTTCGCATATTTATGATATATTTGTCATGTGTAATTTTGTAATATTGAAAAACATTTGCACAATTCTCACACTAAATCCGTTCACATAAAGTTTTTGGCGTTGTTGTTAGGGAATTAATGGAAAATATTAGTATTTTACTAATGGAAAATATTAGTATTTTACTTTATTTTATTTCAAAAGAGAAAAAAGGAGTGTTTATTGTTTTTTTAAATATTTTTTTATTTAAGTGTGTTTGCTTGTTTTAAATTATTTGCTTTATTTTTTTTATGTGTAGTGTAAGATCTAAAAATTTAGTATCTTACAATTCTGAACTCGAAAGAACTGTTAGAAAAAATCAAAAACCACAAAAAGAGAAAGATGATTTAAGCAAAACGTCTTGCAATTTAAACAGTGCTTGAAATAAAAATGAACATCATCAGAGACTTTTAAGAGATTATGCTAATTCTATAACAACTAAAACTCATTTGAATACATAAAATCCTGCTGTATCTACCAATTCATTTAAGCTTAAACCTCAATCTATTAGAACATGGGGAGATTTATCACAAAAATTCTTATCTAAATATTTCCCGCCTTAAAAAACTGCTAAGTATAGAAATGATATCACATCTTTTTATCAGTTTGAAGGAGATTCAATTTATGAAGCCTGAGAAAGATTTAAGAATTTTCTTAGAAAGTTTCCACACCATGCATTGCCAGATTAGTTAATAGTTCAAACTTTTTATAATGGGTTGGTTGGATCTCTTTGATCTATTTTTGATGCTTCTGCTGGTGGATCATTAATGTCAAAACCATTCGATGAAGCATATTCATTAAATGAAGAGATGGCTACGAATAATTTTCAATGACCCTTTGAAAGGGTAAATCCAAAAAGAGTTGCTAGTATTCATGATTATGATGTAATGTTTATGTTAGATGCCCAAATAGCTGTTACATCAAAGGTAGGTCAATATGGAATGATTTATTCTCAGACAACACTTGTGCTTGAGGAAAACTCATTGGGACAAATGATAGAATCTCATTCTTCTTACGAAACTTTAAATGCAATAAACAATCATTCTAATAACCCTTATGTTAATTATTATAATCCTAAATGGAAGAATCATCCAAATTTTAGTTGGTGTAACAATAACTCTAATGCTGCAAATCTGCAATGGGGAAATGATACTACGAACACATTGAGAAACTCTAACAATCAAGGGAATCAAGCTTAAAAACCTTATTACCCCCCAGGTTTTAATAATTTGCAGAGTAAGGAGAAAAATCTATCAATGGAAGAATTGAAATTGCAAATAGGTAGTCATATACAAAGTCTAAAATTTGTAATAAAAAAAAATCAATTGGTATGTATTATTACCACACATAGCAAAAGTCCTCCAGAAAAATTACCTAGTGATGTTGAAGTAAATCCTAAAGATCAGAACAAAAAGTAAATTAAAGCTATTCAACTGTGAAGTGGAAAAGAATTAGGAAATAGAGTTAAACAAGAAGTTGAAGTTGAAAAAGATGAGGTGGAAAATGAAAAATCTAATGAAGACTTTCATTTTAAAGCTGAAAGTCCAACTAAACTAATGAAAATCACTGTAGAAAGAAGACCACCTCCATTTCCTAAAAAAGTGAAGAAGAAATAGAGATACTCAATTTTCAATTTTTTTTTGAAATTTTGGGGAAATTAACAATAAACATTCCATTTGTTGAAGCTTTAAACCAAATGCCAAGCTATGTGAAGTTCATGAAGGATATACTTAATAAAAAAAGAAAGTTTCTAGATAATGAGACTGTTGAACTTAGTGAAGAGTGTGATGCTATAATTCAGAAAAAGCTTTTTGAAAAACTTAAAGATCCTAGAAGTCTTACCAATCCTTGTGCTATTGGCTAACAATTTTAGGGAAAAATATTATATAATTTAGGAGCTAGTATTAATCTTATGCCCTTATGAAATTTAAGAAGGTTGGTCTTAGGAGATATTTCACCAACAACAGTAACTCTTTTGTTTAGCTTATCGTTCGATTACCTATCCTAGAGGAGTTATAGAAGATGTTTTGGTAAAAGTTGATAAGTTTATCTTTCTAGTGGACTTTATTGTATTACATATGGAGTAAGATAAAGAAATTTCTATCATTTTAGGAAGAACATTCCTAGCCACTGGAAGAGAGTTGATAGACGTGCAGAATGGAGAATTAACTATGAGAGTTAGTGATCAAGAGGTTACATTTATTATTGCAAAATCAATGAGATGCCTTGCAAAAGAGTAAAAGATTGAATGCTTCAGAATGAATATTAATGAATTTTTAAGCCATGAATATTTTAAGAAGACTTTTGAAGGTGAATTTGAAAAGAAACATATGGAATATCAAGATGAGGAAAAAATTCAAGATGAATCTATGGAAGTGAGAAAAGAGGATTTGGATTATGTTCAGGAAAAAATATGAAATGTTAGATCTTATAAAAAGTAACAAGAATTTAATTTCATCTATTGAGAAACCTCCTGAACTAGAAATGAAAACACTTCCTACACATATGAAGTATGCAATCTTAGGATATTTCTCTACATTACCAGTTATAGTATGCTCAGAATTAACTGATACACAAGAAAAACAGTTATTAGAAACTTTAAAAAGATATAAGAAAGCATTTGGATGGACATTAACTGATATTAAAGGAATCGCTCCTTAAATTTATAGGCATGTAATCTTATTAGAATATTAACATGAACCAAGGGCCGATCCGCAAAGGAGATTAAATCCTATGATGAAAGAAGTTGTGAAGAAAGAAATTTTAAAATGGTTAGATGTTGGAATAATATATCTTATTTAAAATAGTGTTTGGGTAAGTCTGGTTCACTGTGTTCGAAAGAAAGGAGGTGTGACTGTAGTGACAAATGAGCATATTGAATTAATAACAACAAGACAAGTCACCGGTTGGAGAATTTGCATAGGTTATAGAAAATTAAATTCTACCACCAGGAAGGATCATTTTCCCTTACCCTTTTTGGACCAAATGTTGGATAGATTGGATGGGCTTAAATATTTTTGTTTTTTAGATGGATATACCGGTTTTCACCAAATACTTATTGCTTCAAAGGATCAAGAGAGAACAACATTTATTAGTCCTTATGGAACTTTTGCTTTTTGGCGAATGCCCTTTGGATTATGTAATGCGCCTGCAAATTTTTGAAGATGTATGATGTCAATTTTTAGTGATTTAATCGAAAAAGGGATTGAAGGATTTATGAACAGTTTTTCTGTATTTGGAACTTCATTTGAAATATGTATAAATCACTTAGAGAAAGTTTGGGAATGTTATGAAAAGACTAATCTTGTATTGAACTGGGGAAAATGTTTATTCATGGTTGCAGGAGGAATTCTTCTTAGACATAAAATTTAAAAAAAAAGGATAGAAGTAAATCCTATGAAAATACAGGTTTTAATCTAACTTACCTCCACCTACTATAATAAGAGGAGTTAGGAGCTTTTTAGGACATTCTAGATTTTACAAAAGATATATTAAAGACTTTTAAAAAATTACTAAACCTTTGTGCCAACTTCTGAAGAAAGATTCAAATTTGACTTTAATTAAGATTGCCTTAAGGCATTTGAAAATTTAAAAGAAAAATTGTTCACTACTCCTATAATTGATTCACTTGTTTGGGAGAAACCTTTTGAATTAATGTGTGATGCTAGCGATTATGCAATAGGAGCTATTTTAGGGCATATATATGACAAGATTTTTAAAGTTATATACAATGCTAATAAGACTCTTAATGATACTCAAAACAATTACAAATCCACTGAAAGAGAGTTATTAGCCATTGTGAATGTTTTTGATAAGTTTAGGTCATATCTGATTGGAGCTAAATGTGTTGTCCATACTAACCATTTGGCTATTAATTATTTGATGCAAAAGAAGGATGTTAAATCAAGATTAATTGGATGGGTACTTCTTATGCAATTGTAATAGTCGATAGGAAAGGGGCAGATAATCAAATTGTTGATCATCTATCTAGGCTAGAACAAGAAGAAATACTTGATTTGGAAAGAGAAATTAATGAAAATGGGAAATACAGTGGTATGCTGATATTGTAAATTATATTATTAGCGGTATTTTACCTTTTGGACTAACAAAAAAATAGGAAAATACATTCATTTTATGATGCAAAATCATATGATTGTGATGATCCTTATTTTTATAAACAATGCAAAGATTTACTAATGAGACGGTGTGTGATTTATAAAGAAGATTAAGAAATTATCCAAAAATGTCATGATTCTGAATTAAAGGGACATTTTGGGAATGTTAGAACTATTCATAAAATTTTACAATATAGATTTTATTGGCCTACTCTAGTTACAGATGTTAATATAGATATCCAAACATGTGATCGGTGTCAGAGAGTAGATAATATTTCAACATGAAATGAAATGCCTCTAAATTTTAATTTGAAAATTGAAATTTTTGATGCATGGGGATTGGATTTTAGGGGGCCATTTATAACTTCACTCAGAAATATATACATATTGATTGTAGTGGATTATGTTTCAAAATGGATTGAAACAATCACTTTATCTCAATGTGATGCTCAGAGTGTTTCAAAATTTTTAATTAAAATTATTTTTACAAGATATGGAATGCTGATAGTAATTATTACCAATGGAGGATCTCATTTTAGGAATGCAATAGTTGTAAGATTGGTGGAAAAATATAGTATAATGCAAAAAATTGCAGCCGCTTATCATCCCTGGACTAGTGGTTTAGCAAAATATATCTTATCGTGAAATTAAGAGAATTTTGGAAAAGAGTGGTAATCCTATTAAAATGGATTGGTCTACTAGATTAGATACTGCATTATGGGCATATAAGAAAACCTATAAGTCTCATATAGGAATGTCCCTAAATAGATTAATTTTTAGGAAGACTTGTCACTTTCGAGTTGAATTGGAGCATAAAGCTTACTGGGTGATAAAAAAATTCAATTTTAATTTGAAAGATGGTGGTGAGAAAAGATTATTGCAATTGAATGAGCTTGAGGAAATTAGGAATGAATCTTATTATAAAACAGGTATTAATAAGGAAAAGATGAAAGAATGACATGATCAAAAGACAATAAAAAGACCTACTGTAGGACCGACTTCACAACGTACTTTGCCCAGGTGGAAGTAGTCCACCGACATGCCTATTGGGGTTCCGACCCCACACAAAGATTAAAATTTCTATTGAACTCTTGAACCTCTCTATTCAAAGGTGGTTGAACAGACGGTCCTGAAGTCCGAGACAGTTCTTACCCAAGAAAGAAATGGGTGAAGTATGCCAATGAAAGAAGGGTAATTCGGTCCATAATGGACATGGACACCTTACCAATGTAAGAAAACAATATTCATTGATATAAATAGAGAGAGAAATTAGTCTCTAGCGGAGTCACCAAAAGCTGTTGGCACTATTTTTAGGGGGGTGGTCCTATGGAAGTTGTCGGTGGTCAAAATAAGAATTTTGTTGCCCACTTCGAAAAGACATTTTAATTTATATATATATATATATTTAAGTTTAGAAAAATATGAAATAAAATTAATAACATATCTTTCAAAGTAGATGAAAGAGCGCTACACCTCAAGCTATGTATTTACCTCGAAAGATAAACACATAACTTGATAGTGAGACTCAATCAAATAAACTAGTAAATATATGACATCCGTTTAGTTTGTGAGATCATTTTATTTATAAGCTGACTAGTTCCTATATTAATATGGAAAATTAAATATGGTTTATATTAAGTTGGATTGTTAAAAGTTTCTTATAAATGCAAGCCCTTATAGTTAGTTATATCTTAGGTAACCGAAGTCACCTAAGAAACTCTCAATAAAAATTAGGGCATATTGTCTTTAAAGAAGTCAAAGGATTAGAACTTTTCAACGAGATTAGACAAGGAGGTGTGACATGGGAATGACTCAAATTTGGAACATTTATTTTTGGAATCTAAAGAAAGAAGAACTTGGGGATCTTAAGGATCCTGAGGATAACCTCAGTGACTTCCCAAGCTATCCTACTATTTGGCTTCAATTTAGAGGAGAAATATTTAAATGTTTGATCTTCCCAATTTTATTAATTAAGGCTTACATTCATGTGAAATGATCACACAAATAGCCTAAAAGAAATGATGATTTAGGTCGTGATGAACAACAACCTCAGAATCATAAAGCGAGTTAGGGCTTATATTGTATAAAAGAGCCATACAAAAGACTTAAGGAAAATTGAGGATTTATGTCATGCTAGGTTGACAAACTTGAAATCTTATGGTTTTTTGTTTAATTCTAAAGAATGGTTTAGCTGGTGTAGACATTATTTGCTGTTGAAGATGACTGTGTTGCCCATAATGTTAGCTCCAAGCTCCTCGTCAGGGCAAGTTTAAGTTCTCTAATGTGTCAAGTCATAATGTTAAATCAAGTGTTTCCTAAGGTGATGGTTATTTAAATATTATGAGGAATGTTAAAGTTGATTAGAGCGACAACGGTTAGGATCTGCGATTCCCTTGTTCCGACACCACTTTTTCTTTTAGGATTCACTTAGACAAAATGAAATTACTAAACCCATTTTAAAAAGTTTCATACTTTCATTTAGACTGTGTAAAATCTTTTTAGCAACTGTAGGTTACCTCTCCGAGGGATTCCCATTATCCGATATAGACGTTTTAAATTTGTTGCAATTTTCATTTTGTTTTGTTTGTGATTAAAATTTGAGTTGTATTATATTTCCACTGCTGTGGCGGTGAATTTTATCTTGTTTAATATTTTTTTAGTTTTAGTTTTGGCATACAGGGTGACCTTAAGCATGCAAGAAAGAAACAAGAGGTATGAAATATTAAATGCAATAACTTAAAAGCGTACATGTCAATTCTTCCCGCTCCTTCACCAAAAAGGTTAATTTTGACAACATGTATATAATTTTGCAAGGATTTCAAATTTCAGGAGTAGATGAAGGTATAGCTACCAAACCCCCAAGTTATGAATTTATTAAGTCTCAAAAGATCTTAGTGGATTATTTTAAAACAAAATATAACAAGTTCAATTTGCCCTTCAAAATATTCAAGAGATTTCACAGCGCTCGGAGCGGAACCCTGAACCACTTTGAAGATTTCTTGAAACATCAAATTTTGAGTTCATTTTGAACTTATCATATAGTTTTATTAATCATCTAGTATTGAGCTAAGTTTATCCCATTGCTCAAGAAAACTTGATGTTTTATTTATCCCAAGGCGAGGACCTTCAATTAATTAATCAATATTTCTCTTAAGAATTATGTGGGTGGATGCCTCTAAGGCAAAGCTGAGTCATTAAAGGTTTTCATATCTGCAATTAAAATTAGGCTTGTAGCTTAAGAAGATATTCAACTTCAATCATGTTATCTTGTAAGTCCAATCAAATGAGTTTAAATGTCAAGCATAGTTGACTAACAATCCCTGAATAATCACAGTAGGTGAAATGATAACTTAGCAGAATTTTGATTTAAATGACATGAATTCTTATTGAAAGATAACATTCTCATCAATTATGGGCATAAAAATAATGAAATATTATCTTTCTAACTCGAACCCATAACTTGAGAATCATTTAATTTTGATTGACTTCAAAGCCATGAAAATTAAGGAAATTACAAGTTTGTTCTTATTATAGAAAAGGTGGTAAGTGAGTTCCTACCCTTTAATCCCATTGTATTCTAATCATCCACGCATAATTATTACGATCAAAGTTACTCATCTTCCCTTTTATTAATCCTAAATCTTGATTGAGGAACCAAAGTCTAAAGTTCCCATTTTGCCTTTGGGACCCTTCACCTCATAACTCATTAATTAAAATTCAAATGACTTTGAAAATTTTTCAAAGTGTCCTGTCCATGGGTCAATTAAAACATCAGAGGAGAACATGTGGATTTCAAAATTTAGTTTAATTTAAATAATTATTTAAATTTAGAAAGTTGTATTTTCAAAATTGATTTACTTAACATACAAAATAAAGTGTTTATTTATGAGAAAATTACTTGAGGTCCCCTTAGGTGAGAGAAACACTTAGAGAAAATTTCATGATTTTTTATATTAAATCTCTATCATTATTATTTAACACTTACACAAAATTTCATGATTTTTTATATTAAATCTCTATCATTATTATTTAATTATAATAAATTTTACTGATTTTAATTAAATGGAAAAAATGTTTTAAATATAAAAATTATGTTTATATTTTTATTAAACCCATTTGATATCAAAGAATTCAGACAAACAATTTTTTTGTATTTTTTTAATTTTTAATTTATTTATTGTAATTATTTTTAGTGGAAAAATAAGAAAAATTCATCTTTAAGCTTTAGAAAAAATTATTTTAAACTTAGAAAAATTAGGATAATTAGTTCTAAGTGATCAGGGAACAATTATACACATTTTAAATAATTTTGATATTTTAGAGATTTTTAATTATTTTAAATTAAAAATAAAGCTAAAATATCAAGTATTTTCACAAAAATAAATTTTATTTTTCCTAAGTGGCCCTCATGACAAGAAAGTAAAAAATATACTTTTTAGAATTTTCTCAAGTGTATTTAATTTAATATAATTATTTTTGTGCAAAAAATATAATGCCTTTCAGAAAATCAACTTGAGTGCATAAACTTAGTCAAATAATGTTTAAATTTTTACGGTGGGTAAAAATGATTTTTCTACATAGTGCGGATTTGATTTTGTTAAATTTTTATTAGTATTTAATTTATGTAAATTAGAGCAAGATAAATACATTTATATAAATATAGATGTGTACAAAATAACTCAAATCATCATGTCATTTTTTTTAAGCTTCTCTAACCATAGGAAACCTATTAAAAGTATTCTCATAATTTTCTAAATGGTATTTTAATTTATATAATTCAAATAAGTCAAAATAGTCAAGGTTAGAAGCATAGAGATGCCCTCTGACCATGGAAAAATCAGAGAACATCCCATCTATCACAAGGAATGAACCCGAAAAGTTTTAAGCCATGGTGAGTAATGATTGATCATAATGAATTAAAATACTCTGGAGAGTATTTAATTCATTAAAAATCAAATAGCGAACAAATAATTTTCTTTTTTAGCATTATTTTCTTCTGTTCACTGAGCAATAGGGTATTTTTTATTTTATTTTTATGATTTTTCTTGAGAAAGATATGGATTTTTGAAGTTCAATAATTTAAATAAATCCTAAAAATCCATATTTTTATACTTAAACAAAAGATGTCACCTAATCTTTATCCGCGTCGAACTGTACACACGGTGCTCTTCTATTCGACTCCGCCAGCCACCTCAGCTTTCATGCAGCCTGCATTTTTGTTCCAAGAGTTTGTCCGGCTCGATCTCCTCCATCCATTGAATAAACACACGATCAGACGGTTCTCCTTCATCATCCCCAAGTGTCTAAGGTCGAGAACCATTCACACTAAAACCTTAAGATCTTCATCTAGACTCAACCAAATCACATGGTGCTTGTTTCTAAAACTTCATCTACATGAGACGAATAAATCTATACAATTTATATGGTATGAAATATAGTAAATATGTATGAAGAATCAAAATAGGCTCGGTTTGGGGTTTGAGGTTCCATACCTTTGTCTGAGAGGAGAGGCCTCAATCAAATGGTTGTGGTAGGTTTAAATGGACCTAACAAACCTCCAGATGAAGTCCTAGGCCATAGAGAATTGGCTAGGTATAATTTTGATCAAAGTGAATTTCAGGTGTTGGTCTAAAGCTATGTTAGAGGATGTTTAAGAAAAGGCTTTTTGTGGGGAATCAACTCCTCTCACTCTGTGAATGGTGTGTGCACAGATAATCCAAGTTTGGTGAAGTGTGGAGATGTAAGAAAATATATCATATTTTTCCTTGAAATTTTGAGCTCAAAATTGGACTCTCACCATGAGAATTAGAGAGGTAAAACAGTGGGCTTGAGATTAGGAGTTCTTGGATAGTGTTTGGAAGCAATTGGGCAGAGTCTCCCAAAATAAATTTTGTAGCTCTTCTTTTGGCCATGGAGGAGGTGGAGCCAAAGGCTTCAATTCAGGTGTAATTGGATGCTTAGGTGGAAGAAAAAAAAATGTCAAAGTCCAATTGGAGCTAGACAGCTTGGATGGGTGAGATTAGGTTTGGATTTAGGCATGGGGCTCTCGACTTTGGTGTTTTTCAATTACTAGGGTGGCTGGCTAGCGCAGGGGAGGTGGTCAGGCAGCTAAGTGAGCAAGGGGTAGGTTTAATTATGATTAACTAATAAAAGTATGACATGTTGGCAAGTATTTCTTAGTTTAGACCCAAAAAAATTAAAAACACCCTAAATCAAGGGACATTATTACATGGTTTTCATAGGGTGGGCTAGGTGGATCTAGCTTGATCATTAGGATCCATTTGGTAGCTATGATATCATTAATTTGGTCAGTTTGGCATGGCTTAGTCAATTTTGGTGCATGGGTTCAATTTGGATTAAATCTTCTTGAAGTTAGATTTGGGTTAGGCTAGCCATTAGATTGAGCCCATTTGAATGATCAAGATGATATAGATGATTGTCAAAAAGAGTTTGGAAAAGATTTTAAGTGATTTTGAACTGATTTGGAGGGTCAATTTGAGGGAATTTAATCAATTTGGGGATGTTGGGTTAGACTTGGGTTTAAGTTAGGCTAGAGATGGGCTAAGTCTAAGTTGAGAGTTCAAAATGTTCTAGAGGAATTTTATGAAGAGTTCTCATCTTTAATTGGGTGTCAATTCTAGCATTTGGGCATTCAATTTGGTGGAATTTTAGCACATGTTTGAATTAGTGCAAATTTGGGAGTTTTGGCTTTGGGTTGAAATTGAGTGAAATTGAAGATTGAACAAAGTCAATTGAGGGTTTAGATTGGCATGTGGAAGTGTTTTGAAGAGTCCAATTATGGCAATTTGAAGGATTTGGGTTTCCAATTAAGTGGAAATTTAGTTTTAGGCCAAACTGGGGCTTTTGATTTCAGGTTGAAATTGAACTTGAATGTGTGTCAATTGGGCTTGGATTTGGCTTGAAATGAGTTTGATCATGATAAATTTGGATTTAGAATTGAAATTGGGGGCAAATTGGGGTCAAATTGATAGACATTTAGGGCGAATTTGGGGAAATAGGGCCTTTAAGGGCAATTTGGAGCTTTTGGTCAAAGTTGATCAAACTGATCAAATTTGGTTTAATGGAAGGGTCCAAAATGGTTTTGGAGAGATCTGAAATGATGTTGAGGGTTTTGGGAAAGTTTAGGCCACCAAGGTTATTTTGTAATTTTGGCAACATTGAGGGTATTTTGGTAATTTTGAAGTTTTTTCGAGCTTTTGGGCAATTTGGGTAGTTTCAAATGGTTTGAGATGATTTTTGAACACATTTGGGTATTTTGGGTGAAATTGGGAGTTTTGATTAAACTTGGGATTTGGGGATGTTTTGGTAAATTGGGTAGATTTGAGGGGTAAAATGCTAAGTTAGGTATTTTGGTGGAAGTGAGGTGCCAACCACCCTATTTGAGCCATGGACCAATGGAGTCTACATTTGGGTCCTCTATGTATTAGTCTTGGCTAGACCCTAGCTTAGGGCTAGTGGGTCTAAGGGACCATCTACATGAGTCTCTCAAAAAATCAAGGGATCAAAATCAACAATTTTGGGTTTAGGGTTGAGAGTGAATGTGAGTTAAAGTGATTGAAATAGCTTTAGACCAACAACCAGAGTCAACCCTAAGGCCAAGCACTCCTATCGGTACTCCTCTTGAGCTCCTCCATATTGATCCCACTTACAAAGTGCTAGAGGTCAGGACCAATATGTGAAACTTTAGGTTGAGCAATGAAGAGTTTAGAATTTCTAATGGTGAGGGTTCCTTTTGTAGTCCTCTAGGAATAGTCGACAGAAAAGTCCTATGGCTAGATCCTAGGCTACTAAAGAGGAAAGAGCTAGACCTTAACCAAAAGTGAGGTCAACAAACATCAGACCCAGATGTGACTTGACCGGTCGACATTCTGCAGACCTTGGAGCAGCAATAGTAGCAAAATTTGTTGTAATAACGTTAGTATCAAATTAACTCCCCATACGGAATCTAAAGGGAATACGGGCTAGCAAAACTTCAATTAACTTTTGAAACTATCACATAGATCTGATATCTGTAAAAATTTCTTTCTTGATTTGAGGGGACACTGCGCGTTCCACTCGTTTAAGCAACTCAACATTTGAACATCCTTCTTTAGTAACTTGTCTCTGGAACACTTTATGGACTTTAGTGATAGGATTTGGCTTCTCGCTCTAGTGACTACGAACATGAAATGGTGGTAAGGTAGCAAAGATTTTTTGAACAATTTCTTAACCATTAGTATTCATTAATGGGTGGAACCTACTCCCTCGCAGGAGCGGAGAGACCTCTGGTAATCCAAGTTCCTCCTCATGAGGAAATTCATCAAGATGTATTTTTATTGGAATTTCTGCTTTAGAGGACATTCAAGCCCTTCGACTGCGGTTTCTTCTTTGAGATCAAGTTAATGGAGAAGACTTCAAACTCGATCCAATTTCAAAAACCAATGGTGAGATGGTAAATCCTTCAGTTGAATTTTCAACGGTCATAATCATCTTTCATTTGGCAGAAAAGGGAACAACAGACCTGATAGGTGCTGGGGGAGCCGCAGCTTTCACATTCTTATAGGAAGGGAAATTCTGGGGACTGTTCAGGTTAAATTCAATGGTAGGCTCCTGAACTTCCAGAGCGGCAACTTTCATTAAGACGAACTGGGCTTTTCTGAGAACAACTTCTAGTTCACCGAATCCAGTTCCAAACTTGATGGTGGGAATGATATTGTGAGCATTGCATCTAGTTGGCAAGTTGCAGGAGAAAGTGAGCGTTAGAAACGCCATTGCAGCAACTTCAAAAATTGTAGGGTTAAATATTTGGCCAACACCTTGTAACTCTAGTGCGAACACTAAAAATTAACCAAGGTCAATCTGTAGACTAGGCAGTCTTTATTTAATTTTTAGTTTGTGAAGATTTTAAAATTTTGTAAAAATAGTTTGAAAGTAGAGGGATTTAATTAATTAATTAATAAAGGTTAAAGAGCAAGCGCATCATGACACAATTCAATTTAATTTGCAAAGTAACAAGCTAAACATGAAAGGTCATGATGAGGAAAGTAAAGTTTAGGACCTAGTACGGGAGAAAATTTATAACGCACAATGCCCAAGTTGAACTAGTCCATGGATTGGGGGTTCAACCCCTCATAAATGATAAAAATCCTAATGAACTATTGGCATCAATTTTTGATGTCATGAGTGTAGGGTGTCCGCTTATATGACTAAGGATAGCTTACGAACAGTCTGTAACATCAGACAGTTCAAAAACTCATACAAGACCTTTCGGCACGTCTTGAGGGGCATGTAGCTAGGGTCATTTTGCAAGTCTTTGGCTTTCTCTTAGGTGAAGGTCGGTCGACATTTCACACCTCAGATAGCTTCAGTCAGGCCAATGGGTGTTACTCACCGCATCGTATGGGAAATTAACTTGAATTAGCTCGATCATTGACAAAGTTGTCCATATGACCCCAGTTGGCGAAACAGATTGCGCCAATGCTTCAAGAACCTTGATTTTACCTGGGAAGGCCACTCGATTTCCAGGTTTTGTGCATATGTGTAAAGTGTGCGAATCAAGAAATTTTGAAAAAATAATAATATTAACAGTAAAATAATAATAACAATAATAATAATAATAATAATAATAATAATAATAATAATAAAACATAAAGACCCTAACTCTATCACGCGATCAACAGATCCTCCTTTTCACTCCCGATCATGAACCTCGCGTGCTCTAGGGTTGAAATTGCACCGTCAGTGCATTCAGCGATGTCGTTCACTTGCTTGATTTGCTGCCAATACCATAACTTCCATCTATGTCTCCTCTTGCATGGCCATTCCTTTGGCCGAAAGCTTCTCGAGCATCCTAGATCCCAGTTGTGCTGCACCGCCGAGCGGCCTCACCCAACACGACTCCTCTTCTCCTCTGGCTACCCTACAGTTGTACCCCCTCATGGAACGCCAGGTATTTCCGTCATTTCATTTACGGTTGGCCCTAGATGACCCCTTTCCTCCTTTTTGGTAGAGCCAAGCTGTCGGTGGGCTGATCTTTGTTCCCAACGCAACTCCTTCTTGGGCTGAAAACTAAACCTAGAAGATGCATGCCAAAGTTCCTTTTTCCCCATTCCATCTCACTAGTGGTTGTCCTCTTCTCCATTGAACATCACCTTTTACCTGCAAGTAACCCACCAACGGTAACCTTGCTGCCTCCTCATCGGCATCGGGGTGGCAACGTTTTCCTGACATGTAGAAGCTTGTCTGACCCCTCCAGCGAAGGTTCATTTTGGTTATATTTTTATATGTTGAAATCCATTATTTTTGGGTGCTTCTCATACCTCACAGACTCCTGCCCTCATTGGGTCTTTTTGTTATCCTGTGCACATTATGCGAGGTACATTATAGCTCGGATCGGGCATCGGTGACTTGATGTGTGGACTCTCTTTAGTGTAAAGAGAACGCGTCTAGAACTATCACACTGATGAGATTCCCTAAATCCTAGTTGGCCCTAGGTTTCAGTAGTGTCTAGGCTTGTGGGTTTGATCACCCACACGGTGTTAGTGCGCCGACGTGGGTCTACGTGAAGACATGCCTTCATGATGGATCGTTGGATTTCGTAGAGCTAGCCTTTAGCTTAGGATTTCTCGTGCATATCCAACACCCTCTGTAGAGCCGAGTGTCCCCCCTTTATTGTGAGCAGTCCTGATGGGTCAGAGTCCCTCACTCACTTTCTTTGGGTTCCCCAGCTTTACTTGGAGAAGATGGGATGTCAGACTTGACAAAGCAAGAGAAGCTTTGTAGCTGGCTTGCTTTGTGAAGTCAGGAGGAGTTCATAAAATACAAAAAGCTTTGTATCTATCGAATTTCGTGACGTCGGGGAGTGTTTTCTCCTTGGAGATCTAGAGAGAAACTCCCCACATTTCGTCACCAGAGCAAGAGGCGGCGATGTCACACATCCAAGGCTCTAAGTCTTAAGTTTCCCTAGTGAAGTTGCTAGCACGAGCCTGGGTTTTTACTTGCATGTTTGTTTTATTTGGATTTCATTGCATTTTTTGCATGGTGAACATGGGCACTACACTTTGCTTCTACCGACAGCCCTAGCTCGGTGAGCAACTCACTTCAGTGCTACCGGCTGCCCCGGCCGAGCGAGCATTTCACTTCACCCCGATTGGCCGCCTGGCCCAGTGAGCATCTCACTTCACTCTTTCCAGCTGCCTCATCTTGGCGAGCATCTAACTTTGCTCTGACCGGTCGCCTTGACCCGGTGAGCATCCCACCTCGCTACGATCAACCGCTCTGGCCTGGTTAGCATCTCACTTTGGTTTGATCGGCAGACCTGGCCAGGTTGACTGATCACTTTGGTTTGATTGACCACAATGGACCGGTCAACCAATCATTTGCACCAGCACATGTTACATGTGTACATATGCATGTATGTATGCATGTTCACTTTTTTTTTTGCACATCCTTTGATCACTATTGACTCGGTACAACTTATTCGAGTCACTGTCGTCACGACAGACCCATCCCTTTTGGTCGCTGCCACCTCAAAACACCTCTTTCGAGTCGTTGCCACCATGGTACACCCATCTATTTCTATCACTGCCGCCTCTGCACACCTTTCTCAAGCAACTACTGCCATGGCACGCCCATCCCTTTCCATCATTGCTGCCTTGACACACCTTTTTTGGGTCGCTGCCTGGCCGTGACTTTCTAAATGCTCAGTTTCTACTTTAATTTTTATATCTTCTCTTTTGTTACAGTTATGACCGTAAGTATATGTATTACTCAAGTAATACAGGGCTCTTCTCGAGTCCTAGTTATTGATTCCACAGGGAATACAACAGAACTTTAAAATGTAAAACGTTGTGCAGAAAGCAGATATCCAATTCAGAATGCACGTACCAAAAATATTTAAGTCACTAATTTTATAAAGATGATTAAATATTCAAGTTCATTAAAGTACTAACTAAGCTTCTAAGCAAGTTATCTAACCCCAAACTAGGTTTTTGTGTTGTAAGTTTCAAATATGGAGAAGACGTCCTCCCCCTTACAATGATGTTGTGGCAAGTGAAAGATAACGATTAGTAGGATATTGTGATGTGCCAAATAGGTGCATTCCTATTCTTTACCCTCTTCCAAGTGTTGTAAAGAACATTGACTAATCCTAAATTTATCTCCTAAATCAATAGCTAGGCTAGGAGGATATTGACTGTCACTCAAGAGCTCCCACTTTCCTTATCTTGAAAGCTAGCTCTGGCTTTAGTTTACAAACACTAGACCCAAATCGGGGATTTTAGTCTGTCACTCTAAAATATCCAGTTCTACACCAAATAAAATAAATTTCTCAATTTATTTGCATTCAATCCCCATGAACTTTACTATCCATGACATTTGAATGTGATCTTCATTATTGCTGTAGAATACATAGCCCTTTCAGATCATATGATTCACAATAAATCTTAACAATTCAATTGGCCATATCAAAAAGTAAAGGAATCACTAAGTGTAAAATCATCACAACATTTCAGCAAGAATTTGGCACAACCAATCTAAATCATCACATCACCACATCTTATTGCAAGGAGAAAAATAAAAAAATCTACTCAGAACTCATTAGGAAGATATAAAAAGATATAAATCCATTTATATTTAAAAGCAACGTCATACAACCATAAAAATTAAATACAACTTATCTCAAGTTCTTCCCCAAGCAAATCCCTTGAAGTTCCGTTGAATTTTATTCTCTCTTTACAACTCCACACAATTCCTTCTTTAGAAGAATAAGTGAGAAAAAATTTCTCACTTTCTTTCTCCTACTACACTCTTAGAGAGGAATCCAACAAAAACCCTAACTCAGACTCTCCAAATAAGAAGAAACACTCTCCCCTATACTCACACCACTGAATTTAGTCACCAAAAGCAGTTTAAATTCATTTAGAATGAATTCCATAAGTGATTGCTCAAGAAACCCTTCAAAATGGTCCAAATACATTCAATTTGGGCATAAGTCGGCTTTGAGCGCCATCGGCGCTCAATTATTCAAATTATCCCATATTCTCTGGAAATGGGCACCACCGGAGCCCATTCTATCACCGTCGGTGCCAATAGACAATTTTTGCCACTTTTTCTCTTTTTCTTCCAATTTCGTTCCTTTTTTACTTCCTTTGGCTCCAAACACCTAAAATCATCTTACCAATAGCAAAACATGAAAAATAACTTCATTTAAAGTGCAATATCACAAAAAATGAGTAAAAATACATAAAAGAAGTATAAAATATTTTTGGTGTGTCAAAATCCCTCAAACTTAACTATTACTTGTCCTCTAGTAATTCTTCTACTACATAAAATTATGATTGATGATAGAGAACTTCATTTTAAAGATATCAAATTTTTTTATTTAAATGAATATAATAGCAAAACTTTCAGAAGTTTAATAATAATTCAAATCAAAATTATAGGTGCAAGATCATCTAGTCATCAAGTATAGGAGTTCTAGTTTCATATTTATTTAAATAATAACTATAATTTGTCTCAATAAGTAAACATGGAAGAATAATATGAAAAAGTAATCTATGAGAACTCTATTAGTAAGGATTCTAATACTTTAAATTTAAGTTCAGAAATCTACTTAAATTTTTACCTTTAAGTTGATTCCAGTGAAGCCAATTATTGATTAGGCATCTCCTCAAGCTTCTCCTCACTTATATTTTCTTTTTCTTTTCTATATCTGAAGTTTTTTTCAATCCTTTTCCTTTTCTTTTCTCTCTTCTTTTCTCTGTTTTCTTTTGGGATTATTTTTCAATCTTTCTTTTTCTTTTCAACTGACGATTACTATATCTTGATACCCTTTAATAATTTTGAACTTCACTTTCCTCCCCTTAAAGTTGGAACATGTGACATTCCTTTATTTTATAAATGTATATTAGCTTTTAAATGATTCATCATAGAGTCTCACTTCTTATCCCTTCATATAAACCCCAAAGACTTATAATATTTCAAAAATACAACATTCATTTACTTTAAATAATCAACTATAGTCTAATCCTCTTATACTAAATATATCGGCCTATAAAGTTAATCTTCATTATTTGAAAATTTTCACTTAAGCATTCTAAGATATTTAAATAAAACCAAAAATTTATTTATCTAAAGTTAAGTCATAACATCATAAACCATCTTAAAATTAATTTTGAAATAAAATAATTTTAATCAGGACAACTAAAAGTTAATTTTTTTTCTCCCCTAAACTTAAAGTCATCTTAAAACTAATTTTGAAATAAAAATATGTTTAATAAGGAGAACTAAAAGTTATTTTTTTTTTTCTCCCCTAAACTTAAGTTTTTCATTACACAATAATAGAGGAAAAAATTAAAAAAGAAATCTAACCTTTTGTAGCTTGCTTTTAATCATTCTGATGCTATGTAGGTATTCATCACAAATTTGAACTAGCAGGCCTGAAAAAATTAGAAGTTTTTCTACACATAATATATTAGAGATTTGTAGGGTAAAGAAAAAATTTAGAACAAAAATTTTAAACATCTATTGCACATATATAACTACTCCAATTTTAAACTAAAGAAATAAATTCACACACATCCATTAATTACGACCACATCACATTTTTAGTACAGTACAACCATAAAAGAAAACAAAATATAAATACATATGATTATAGATCCAACATAAAATAAAAACAAAACAAACTAACACAAACACAACAAACTACCACTCATCACAAGAAACTACCACAAACACAACAAACTACCACTCATCATCATCTTTGGCATCCTTTGGGTCGTCAGCTGGCTGGTATGGAGTATAGCTGGGATAAGTAGAAAAGATTACACCAGAGTATCATCATGATTCTAAGCTGAGCATCATGAAAAGCTATATCATACTCAACCCTCCTTCTGGTGTACTCATCATTGGCCTCATTCCTTAATTCTATTCCAGTGATCCGACTATGTAACCTCTTGATGTTACCATGTTGAATTATCAACTATTCCATAACATAAGAAAGAGTATATGTACTGGGAGTAGAAGGAATATCATGGCTAGTAGAAGGGGAAGAAGGGTCATCACCACTCTTACTCACTGATCTCCATCTCACATGACCTGCATAAGTCTTAATGTTGGCTTTGTTAATAGGCTTCAAAGGATGGACTCATTCTTCACTGTGATCAAACTCAACTTCTGATAATACACATAATGTATAAATCAAGTTAGGATGTCCTAATCCTTCTGTAGTTTATCCGTTTACAATAGTCTAAATACTCTTATAAATAATTGCACCAATGTTAATTATCCTTGAATTTTGATACAGAAATTCAAGATGACTCTATCTCAAGTAACTTCACTATGATGATAAGTAGGCAGTAGTTTTGTAGAAATAAAGTAATGTTAGGCCTTAGATGCAACATTCAACATAGAAGCAGAAAAATTTACCCTTTCCCTTTGCTTAATTTTCCACTCTCCTTTCCCCATCAGTAAGAAAGGCAATAATTTCATTCAAGTTAGAATCCATAGTACCAAATGGTGTATACTCACAAAAACTAGGATTCCTCAACTGATAAAACTAATTAATCTGGTCTAGGGTAAATTCTATTATTTTCCCTCGAACATACACTTGATCTCCCGTAGTCCACAACATATTTGCATAAAATTCTCAGACTATCCCCAAGATAGCATCAGTATTAAAATAACAAAATATTTCCCAATTTCGATCCGCTATCAACTGCTTCTCAACTCCGCCTGAATTTTTAAATGCTCAATCTTGTATACACTTCTTATTGCTTAAGTGCAAATTGAATTGATTCTGAGCTTAAATATTAACAAACTTTCCTTCATCATAATCTAACTTCCTCTTCCCCTTACTCATCTTTGGAGGCATATGAAAATTTCTAAAAAAACTGAAAATAACTCCAAATCAACTTCAAAATCAACTTATAATAAACTACAAAGACAAATGTAGCAAGTAAAAACTCCTACACCATAGATAATCTCCAAATATTCACAAAACTCCAAATTTTGGATTTTCCAAATGTAAAAGATTCCTATAGTGAAAACCGAAAAAATTTTAGTTTAGAGTGGAGCTCTTACCAAAAGAAGATGAAATATGCACTTTTTAAGCCTTGAAAATGCTTCAAATGGCAATGCAAGCAAGCCCTAGTATGAGTTTTCAGCCCTAGCTAAAGGTTGAAGATGATAAAAGGGTAAAAATGGCGGGTCCCCAAGTAAAATTTGCAAATTTAAGGCAAAACTAGGCTTTTTGGCTTTTGGGCACCCGTTGGCACTCTATTGATTTAAAATACCCAATCTTTCTGTAATCTTGTGCCATCAGCGCCAGACAGTGTTCATTGTCCCGAAAATTTATTTTTTCGTAATTTCGATCATTTTGAAATCACATCAGCATCTAATTTGCCTTTTTAGGGCATCGAACAACATAATAAAGTGATCAATTTACATGAATTTCTCAAGCAACACAAAACATCACTATTTTAATATAAAATCCAAATTACAAACATATACACTTAAGCACACAACCACACATGTTTTAGCAAACTATGCCACATTAAATTTCAGCGTGCACACAACCACAACACTCTAGCACTGAAAAATAAACATAAATACAAATCTAAAGCATAATAAGTCTGAAATTGTAAAGCAAAGCAATCCAAATACTAATCACACCTAGCATAGTAAAGTTTAAACACTACATACTAAATACTAAATATCATATTGAGCCACTACTCCTCATCGGTATCGCTACTATCATCTTCTCTGATATCTCCATTGGATTGGTGGTGCACGAAAAGGTTGTAAAAGAGGCAATACAAAAACTCATTAGTTGAATCTTCAGAAATCAAATCTTTTCTCTTCATCAAACGTATCAGACCCTCTTCAATATGCCTAGTGTGATCAAACTATTCCTTCATCCTCCAATCCAGATGATAAAATAACTCTGAGATTTTATTAATTGCACTCATAAGATTTTGTACCTCTTTCTCCAATGTTATCAGCTTCTTTAGAACCAACTGTGAACTTTCAGGAAAGTAAGGTAGGATATGCTATGAACTCTGTGGTGGTTGATCTGCAATAATGCTCATATCATTTTCACCTCCAATTTCATGGTTATCATACAAATTAGTTGGGTCCAGGGGCTTCCAAGGAAGAAGCACTTTCTCCCTGCTTTCATATGGCACTTTTGACTGGTTGCAAAGAAGAAATATGGTAGAAGGATTTCCAAGCCCATATTTAGATCCATGTAAAATCAATCCCAAGACGGATCTCAAAATGATGGTACCAATATCAATAGGTGTCCCTATTTGAATACAATAATTTAGAATTGCACTATCTCTAGTCACTTTGCTAATCTTCATAGTTGGGAGTATCTTTGCAGATACAAAAAAATGACATTGCTTCATTACAGGATTTAACATTGCAGCAAAAAACTTACATACCTGTTGCCTCTTATCTCCTAGTCTTCATTTTTATCCATAAAAAATTGGTAAATCTCATTCATATTGTCTCTCTTAGGGGAAAAATTTGTATAATGGCAGATGACACATTCTCTATCACAGATAAGTAAATAATCTTTGAAGGGGTAAATGGTACAAACCTGGCTCTCACATAAACGACTATTTGGTTAATCTCATGTTGATTAGTGTAAAACTCTTCAACCATAGGAAAGACTACAGTGGATGTAGTGTAACATAAGACTTCCTAATGACTCTGCTTAAAAATCTCCTCTACTTGAGTACTTGGAGCATTCATACCATGATTTTTGAAGCCCCTCTCCTTGATTAGCTCCTATTTATCAGAAACTTGTTGAGTAAGTGCTGCGCTTCAACATTGATGAATTTTCTCCTATTGAACACTCTGAACCTTGGAGTTTCTATGGAGTTGGAAACCATGGGTATCCTATCACTTTTTAGGCGTTCAAGGGTTTAAACATTGAGTTTAGGCAATCACAGGGAGGAAAATCCTGCCAAAATCTGCCAATAATTGAAAATTGAAGCCCGATAACCTTTTCTGGTCTTGGGCGTCGTCGACGCTAGTTTGAGCACCGTAACCGCTTTACCACTGATCATGGGTAGGCATTATCTAATAGGGCACTGTCGGCGCTAGAACAAAAAAAAAATGCTCCAAATTTTGTTTTGGCCATAAAACTTCCAAATTTTCAATTCGCTCCAATAATAATCATTATTTTATAAAATTTATGAGTAAGTAAGACTTAAATATATAATTAACTAATAGTAAAAACAATTTAAACAAATTAAATATTAAAGATAACCATGGGTTGCCTCTCACAAAGTGCTTGGTTTAACGTCATCAGCCCGACCAACTTAGTTTAATAAGGTTGACTCAACATTAAAGCCTCTTTAAAACTTAGTTGAGATCCCTCAAAATAAGGTTTTAACCTATGCCCATTAACTTTAAACATTCTTCCAGAGCTCCAATATCAACAACACCAAAGTGATAAACTTTTATAACCGTTAAAGGTCCTACCAACCTTGACTTTAATTTCCCTCAAAATAATTTCAATCTCGAATTATATAGCAAAACTTTCTGTCCAGGTTCAAATTTCTTTATTATAATCTTCCGATCATTCCATATCTTCATTTTCTCCCTATAAATCCTATCATTATTGAAAGATTTATTTCTAATTTCTTCTTATTCATTTAAATGTAATAACTTTTCTCACCAGCATCATTTAAATTGAAATTCAATTCTTTTATCGCTCACTATGCTTTATGCTCCAATTCTACTAGTATGTGATACATTTTTCCAAAAATTAGTCTATAAGGAGACATTCATATAGGAGTTTTATAAGTAGCCATATATGCTCATATTGCAATATCTAATCTAACACACCAATCCATTTTAAGTGGATTTATAGTTTTTTTTCTAAAATATGTTTAATTTCATGATTATATAACTCAGTCAAACCACTAGTTTGAGAATGATAAAAGGTAGAGATTCTATGTTTGATACTATATTTTTTAACCATTATATGAATTAGATTATTCCTAAAATGAGATCCTCATTCACTAATGATTACTCTCGGCATTCCATATCTTGTAAAAATATTTTCCATTAAAAATATTGAAACACTCTGAGCATCACATTTTGGTAAAGCTATTGCTTCTATCCATTTTGATACATAATCTTCAACAACTTATATATATAAATTTTTAAATGAAGGAATAAATGGTCCCATAAAGTCTAACCCCCAAACATCAAAGACTTTAACTTCCAATGTAAAATTTAAAGGTATTTCATTTCTTCTAGAAATATTACCTACTCTTTGACATCGATCACAAGTTTTAATATATCTATAAACATTCCTAAAAATAGTAGCCCAATAGTATCCAAATTGTAAAATATTATGTGTAGTTTTATCCATTCCAAAATATCCTCCAAATTCTGAATCATGACATATTTGAATAATTGGTTCAATTTCTTCATAAGGTATACATCTCTTCATAGCTAAATCTTTACATGGTTTGTATATGGTTCATCCCAAAAGTAAGATTTGGCATCATATATAAATTTTTTCTATTGTTTCATTGTTAATTCAGGTGGTAAAATATTACTCACAAGGTAGTTCGCAATATCAACATACCATGGTAAATTCTTTTTCTTAATATTATAAAGTTGTTCATCGGGGAAAGCTTCCAATATTTCTTCTTACAAATCAGATAACTCATATGGTTCCAGTCTAGAAAAATGATTGGCATTTGATTATCAAATATTTTTCTATCTATGATTATATAATCAAATTCTTGCATCAAAATTATCCATCTCATTAATCTTAGTTTAACTTCCTTCTTTTGCATAAAATATTTGATGGCAGAATGGTCTGTATGCACTATATATTTAGTCTCAATTAAATATTGCCCAAAATTTTCAAAAGCATATACAATTGCTAAATACTCTCTTTTAGTATTGGTTTAGTTAATTTGAGCATCATTAAGAGACTTACTAGCGTAATATATAACTTTAAATATTTTATCAAATCTTTGCCTAGAGCAGCTCCAATCACATGATTACTAGCATCACACATTAATTCAAATGGCTTCTCCCAATCAGCTGAAACTATTATCGGAGTAGTGATTTATTTTTCTTTTAATAATTCGAAGACTTTTAAACATTCCACATTAAAATCAAATTTCCTATCTTTTTCTAAAAGTTGGCACATAGGCTTAGTAAGCATTAAAAAATCATTGATATATCACTTGTAGAAACCAACATGTTCTAAAAAACTTCTAACCCCTCTCACCGTAGTAGGAGGTGATAGTTTTTTGATAGTTTAAATTTGTGTAGGGTCTACTTCCATGTCATGTTCAGAAATTTTATGCCCAAGTATAATTCCTCCTGCAGCCATAAATTGACATTCTTTCCAATTTAGAACTAAATTTGTTCTTTTGCATAACTCTAACACTTTTTCTAGATTATTTAAACATGCATCAAATGAAGTTTCAAATACAGAGAAATCATCCATAAAAACTTTTATTCCATTATCGATTAGGTTTCTAAAAGTTGACATCATCCATCTTTGAGATGTTGCAGGTGCATTACATAATCCAAAGGACATTCTTTGAAAACCAAAAGTTTCATAAGGGCTAGTAAACGTTGTCTTATCTTGTTCCTTAGGAGCAATAGGGATTTGATGATAACCGATATGTCCATCCAGCAGTAGTAATATTTATGCCCAGTTAGTCTATCGAACATTTGATTTAGAAAAGATAAGAGAAAGTGATCTTTCCTGGTGACGGCATTTAATTTTCTATAATTAATACAAATTTTCCAACCAGTGACTTATCTTATTAGTACTATTTCATTTCTTTCTTTCACATTGATAATTACTCCTCCTTTTGTAGGAACAAAATAAATTGGGCTTCTTCAAGCACTGTCTGAAATCAGATATATAATACCAACATCTAACCATTTTAAAATTTCCTTTTTTTACTACTTCCTTGATCATTGGATTTAATCTCTTTTGTGGATTGGCTCTAGGTTTATGTTGTTCTTCTAATAAAATTCTATGCATACAGATTGAAGGACTAATTCCTTTAATATCATCTAAAGTCCAACAAAAAACTTTTATGTATCGTTTTAATGTGTCCACTAATTTTCATTCTTGTAAATCGTTTAAATCAGAAGACACAATGACTGGTAAAGTAGATAATGCTTCTAAAAACACATACTTTGAATGATCAAGAAGAATTTTCATTTCAAGTTCAGGAGGTTTTATAATAGATGGAATTAGATTTTTATTATCATCTTCTATAGTATCTAACAATTCAAATCTTTCCCAAACATAATCCAGTTTTACATTATCAATCTCATTTTGATCATCTTCCATTTAATTATCATCTTTAATTTTCAAATCTACATTTTCCATTTTCTCTTCAAACTTTTCCTTAAAATAATCATCTCTTAAATAATCACAAAATTTCATTCAAAAGCATTCATCAGCTTTTTCTATCGAGGGATATTTCATTGATTTCAAAATATTAAATGTTACTTCCTAATCATTAACTCTCATAGTTAATTCTCCTTTTTGATCATCTATTATTGATCTTCCAGTAGAAATGAATGGTCTTCCCAAAATAGTAGGAATTTCTTTATCTTCCTCCATATCTAACACAACAAAGTCCACATCAAAGATAAATTTATCAACTTTTGCTAAAACATGTTCTACAACTCTTTTAGGATAACTAATTGAACAATCAACTGATGGAAGAGTTAGAGAAGTAGGGGAGATTTCTCCGATTCCTAATCTTTTAAAAGTTGATAGAGGCATGAGGTTGATATTGGCTCTCAATTCATATAAGGCTTTTCCGAAAAAAGTTTCACCTATCGCACAAGAAAAAGTGAAACTGCCAAGATCTTTAAGTTTTTCAGGAAGTTTTTTTTGAATAATTACGCAACGCCCATCACTAAGTGCAACAGTCTCATGATCTGTAAAATTCCTTTTTTGTTTAGTATATCCTTCATAAATTTCAAATAATTGGGCATTTGTTCCAAGGCTTCAACGAAGAGAATATTTACTGTTAATTTTTTAATAATTTTTAAAAAATTTTAAAATCGTTTACGTATATCTTGTTGTTTCAGTCATCGAGGAAATGGAGGTGGTGGTCTTTCTACAGTAATTTTCATCGGTGTAAGTGAATATTCTAAATTTGGATATATATGATCATTTCCTCTCTCAATTTCTACCTTCTCTTTTTCAATTTTAGTTTCTTTTTGCATTATTGTTTCTAATTATTTTCCATGTTTTAATTGAATAACCTTACTTTATTCTTTATTTTGATCTTTTGGATTGATTTCAACAATGCTAGGTAGAGTTCCTGGATGTCTATTACTAAGCATAATAGACATATGCCCATTTGAGTTTCCATATTTTTAATTGCTGCTCCTTAACTTTGTAATTGATTACTCATGTTTAAAATTTATTCTTCCATAGACAATAACTTCTCCTTAAATTTTGAATTACTATTAAAACTTAGAGGATAAGAAGGTCTATCAATATTGTTTCCTTAGTTGTTCAAATTTCCCTATGGGTTCACTGAAGTGTTCCCCCACTGCGGATTAGCAATAGTTGTATTACTATAGTTCCAACTTAAGTTTTGGTGGTTTTTCCAACCGGAATTATAATAGTTTGACTACAGATTGTTGGGTCCATTATTTCTAGTATTTATGGTTTCATAAGATGATTGAAAATCAATTATTTGTCCAAATGAATTTTCATCTAACAACGAGGGCATTTGAGAATAGTTCATTTTGCATTGATCTATTTTCTTTCAGAGGGAGTCAATTTGTGCAATATCATAGATATTGCATCAGAATCATGATTACTAACTAATTTTTTATGATTCACCCATTTAGAGAGCCATTGAAAATTATTAGTGGTCATCTCCTCAATTAAAGAATATGCCTCGTCAAAAGGTTTTGACACTAGTGATCCACCAGTAGCGGCATCAATAATTGATCTAAGGGATCCCACTAATCCTTTATAAAATGTTTGATTATTAACCAATCTGGTTGAGTGTGATGTAGAATTTCCTTAATGAGATCTTTAAATCTTTCTCAAGATTCATATATTCATTCCCCTTCAAACTGACAAAAAGATGTAATATTGTTTCTAAGCTTAGTAGTTTTTGATGGAGGGAAATATTTTGACAAAAAAAATTGTGATAGTTCTCCCCAACTTCTGATAGATGCAGGTGCTAACACATTTAACCAGACCTTAACTTTATCCCTTAGTACAAAAGGAAAAGTTCTAAGTCTAACGACATCATTCGACACTCCCACATATTTAAATGTGCACACAATTCTAGAAAGCTAGCAAGGTGTAAATTAGGATCTTCTTTCGGTGTCCCACGAAACTGACTATTTTGTACCATTTAGATAATAGCAGGTTTAAGTTCAAATGAATTAGCAGTTACATCAGTATTTTGATGGTTAGGTGACTTTCATCTGATGTGGAGTTGGCATAATCTCTTAAAGGTCTAGGTTGATGTTCATTTTCATTTAAGTTGTTCGTCGTTTTGTTCTAATTACTAAATTCTATTTGTTGCTTTCTAAATTTACTAATAGTATGTTCTAACTTTGAATCATAAGGTACTAATCCTTCAAATCCAATACTACACGAAAATAAACACACTAAACACTCTTAAAGCAAGTAAGCACACACAATTGCAAATTAAGAAATAAAGGTTTTTTAAGTAGTACTAGTTTTACTGCTACCATTTCTATATTCCTTGACAACGATACTAAAAACTTGGCCGCAACTTTCTAAATGCTCGGTTTCTAATTTAATTTTTATATCTTCTCTTTTATCCCAGTTATGAACGTAAGTATACGTATCATTCAAGTAATATAAGGCTCTAGCAGAGTTTTGTTTATCGATCCCACAGGGAATACAATGGAACTTTAACATGCAAAAAGTAATGCAAAAAGCCGATATCCAATTCACAATGTCCGTACTGAAAATATTTAAGTCAGTAATAATATAAAGACAATTAAATATTCAAGTTTAATAAAGTTCTAACTAAGCTTCTAAGCAAGTTATCTAATGTCAAACTAAGTTTTTGTGTTGCAAGTTTCAAATATGGAGAAGACGTCCTCCCCCTTACAATGATGCTAGGTGAGTGAAGGATAAAGAATAGTAGGATATTGTGTTGTGCCAATTGGTAGGATATTGTGTTGTGCCAAATAAGAGCATTCCTATTCTTTACCTTCTTTCAAGTGATGTAAAGAACATTGAATAATCCTAGGTTTATCTCCTAGATCAATAGCTAGGCTAGGAGGATACTTTCTGTCACTCCAGAGCTCTCACTTTCCTTCTCTTGAAAACTAGCTCTTACGTTAGTTTACAAACACTAGGACCAAATTGTGGATTTTAGCCTGTCACTCTAAAAAATCCAATTATACGTCCAATAAAATATATTTTCATTATTTATTTGCATTCAACCCCCATGAACTTTACCATCCATGAGATTTGAATGTGATTTTCACTATTGTTGTAGAATACATAACCCTTTCAGATCATTTGATTCACAACAAATCTTAACAATTCAATTCGACAAATCAAAAGTAAATGAAGCACTAAGTTTAAAATCATCACAACATTTCGGCATGAATTTGACACAACCAATCTAAATCATCATATCACCTCATCTCATTACAAGTGGAAAGACAAAGAAATCTACTCAAAACTCATGAGGAAGACACGACCAAATAAGGATTTTATATTTAAAAACAACGTCATACAATCATAAGATGTAAATGCAACTTATCTCAAGTTCTTCCCCAAGCACATCCCTTGATGTTCCTTTGAATTCTATTCTCTCTTTACAACTCCACACAATTCCTTCTTCAGATGAATAAGGGAGAAGAAATCTCTCACTTTCCTTCTCCTCCTACACTCCTTAGAGAGGAATCCAACACAAACCCTAACTCTCTCCCACTCTTTAAATAAGATGAAACACTCTCCCTTACACTCACAACACCAAATTTGGGCACCAAAAGCAGTTTAAATTCATTTAGAATGAATTCTCAAGAGATTTCTCAAGCACCCCTTGAAAATCCACCCAAAGACATTGAATTTAGGCATAAGTCAACTTCGAGTGCCGCCAGCGCTGGATAGGGTGCCGTCAAAGCTAGATAGGGTGCTGCTAGTGCTCAATTATTCAAGTCATCCCATACTCTCTGAATATGGGCACCGTCGAACACCCATTCTGGCGTCGCGGTGCCAATAGGTAGTTTTTGTCACTGTCTTTTTTTGCAGCAAATTCGTTTCTTTTTTGCCTCCTTTGGCTCCAAACACCTAAAATCAACATACCTACAATAATACATGAAAAATACCTTGCTATAAAGTGGTATATCACAAAAATAGAGTAAAAATACATATAGGAAGTCCAACATATTTTTGGTGTCTCATTGTCTCCATGACACTCCCACCCTTTGGGTCACTACCGCTACGACACACCCATTTGTTTGGGTTGCTGCCTCCACGACATGCCCATCTTTTCCTGAGGCACTTCCTTATGGTACACTCATCACTTCTGTAATATGATTGTTCACACTTTCATTTACATGTTTGCAGTGGTAGAAAGTCAGGCTTGTTATGAGAGTTATCCTGTGTCAGTTGGGATGCCTTAACAAGCATTTCTTGCTGGGTTGATCCTTGTGAGCAATGCGAGTTAATTCATTGGGATTGACACGAGTATGACTGTGCTAAAGATCTAATAGATATAACTTGTTTCACCGCTCTTCGTGATACCCTTTAGATCCTTCAGATCTTTAGGATGAGGCCGGTATGACGACCCCCTCAAAGTCATACTATACCAGACTTACCCCTCACTTAGATGCTAGGTCGATGCACTTATAGTTAGTTGGTGTGTTAGGTTAGGATTTAGGGTGCTAGCTAGTCTTTTTGATGCCTGACTATTGTTCTCAATTGAATTGGTTTCCCTAGTCAGGTATCTTTCTTTTGCATTATGAATTTGGTGTGCTTGCATGTTTCATATGTATGGTAGTGTGCTAGGGAGATCTTCTACAGGGAGTCATGCCTATCCATATGCACACTCACAGGTACCGCTAGGGGGGAGCAAGTAATGATTTTTAACAATTTGCTTGCATATGTTATTTAGCTCCCCCACTTTTAAGGCATGACTCATGATACGTTTTTTTGTATGTGATTTTTCCCGCTGACACTTGTTTTCATGCAGGATTGAGTCTTTTATATTCTTATGTACTTATCTAGAGTTTAGGAGAGTCCTATAGCAGAAATAAGATTTGGGCATAGGTTCCGAGATGTTTAGCATGGGAACCACGTGGAGAGGACCAGGAGCAGATGCTCATGCCCCGTATCTTAATTCTTCATGTTATATTAGTGAATAGAATTAAAACTGAGCATGTCTATGCAGAGTCCAGCCACATTTTTCTTTTTTAAGATATGTTACCGACTCAGCACCACTTGCCTGTTTATTATTTTGATTTGGCTTATTTTACTTATTACATCATGTTTCATGTTTGCACTTGCATGTGTTTTCGTTATTTCTTTTTGTGGTTTATTTGGGATTTCATGCTGAAACATAGTCTCATTAGGACTTAAAATCCTAATTTTTCTACTTAAAAATTCTAAATAAAAAATTTAAGATAATTTAAATTTAGGATTAAGATATTCAGGATTTTAAAATTTTTACATTTAATTTTTTGCATATATTATTAGGGTCTCCACAATACTTAAGGACAGCTCTTGATAATTGCATCATATTTGCATGTTCCGAGGAGAAGTCCCCGTGCTTCTCCAACCTGACTGGCCCAACATACCTCTTTATAGGTGGTTGTCTAGTGCGCCTAAGCTGTTAGAAGGCTCCCCGAGCCAGACGGCGTGTAAGTCTTTTTTTTTGGAGTGTTTATAGCTTTCTAGCTGAACCTCCACTTTCTCTTCCTTCCTAAGGCATCCTTGCCACTTCGGCAGGTATAAGTCACATCTCTTGGAGCCCCAGATTATAGTTATAGGATTGAGTTTCCTTCCCTTGACCTTAGGGCTACCGAGGTTCTCGTGGATGATGCAATTCAGAGATTGCTGACTGGAAACCTTAGATTGTGCTGGGTCGACTACTTTCATGACTGGGTGGACTTAGGTTCCTAGTGACTGTGTATGACGGGTCTGTGGTACCCCGACCCACTTACCTATACCTTTTAGGAACACTCTAAATTCCTTTTATTGATCTCCTTTGAGCCCTATTGCTCCTTGACTTCGTTGATATCACCTTGACGGCCCAATGACAATGAGCTACCACGCATTTGGGATACGACGATTTGTCCTCTATCTTTTGGTCTGGATGTGCTTTAACGTGTTGGGATATCCCCATCAAGATGATTTAGGTTATTTTTTGGGCCTTGTATGAAAATTAACTACTACCTATTTGAGATGTGAGAGAATCACTCTCTATCCGATAGCTTAGCGTGAGTTTTGAAGCATCAGGACTGTTCTCACTTAAAGGAACCTTCATTTGAGTATGTATTGCCCCAGGTTCATGATAATCCATGAGAAACTCCTTTTATTTAGAGTATTCTTGGGCACCCACTAGGATGTAATTAACCAAGTGGGATACATCCCCTTGGGAGTGCACCCCAGAACAGGCACCTACACCTGACTCGCTGGTTTTGGATAGTTTACATAGGCATTCTTTCACGGATATTGGTTTAAGGTGCTTTCACTCAATCTTGTTTGGGGAGACACTCTTAACATATCCTTGTGAGGTTTACCACATGTAGGCTTTCCACATTTTTTATTTCTCTTGTTTGTCGCTTTATTGTATCTCCCTCCTTTTCAGTTCCTCCTTTCTCATGGTCATTCATTTGACTCAGAAAAGAAATTTATTTAGAAAAGGGAAGTATAAGACGATCGACGGGCTAGCAACTTCTTTTAAAATAAAAGAGAGAAAAATGAATGAAAATAGAATGATAAATCCGCTGGTGAGGTTACTCTCTCTTCATACTTGGAGTTTCTCTTGGGTGACTTACGGATCCCAACGTATTCTCAAGAATGGCGACTCCATTGAGGATAAGTCTTTCTCTCCATACTTAGAATTTTGATTTTGGGCTTATAATCTCTTTCCATACTAGGAGTCTTGCTCCTATTATCGTGACCTGATTTTCTTCCTTCAACTCACAGTTGAGCTTTTTGTTAGACCTTCTTTTCACTCCAAGTGTCATTTGTTAAGGTTAGTAACTTGATGCATTTTGTCCCTTCTATCACCCTTGACAGTTCAGTTGCAGCATTACCGCATGCATCGATGTCATTGTACCTTTTGATTGGCTTTCTTATCCTTCCCCATTTTTTATCATTGTCCATTTTTGCCTCGCAAGGCAAAAGAGCAAGAAGATGGATACATTCGCTACCACCGAGGGAATACTTTCCCTTCTCCCAGAGCATTTTTTGTTCTTCTAAAGGAGTCTTAGCTTTCAGCTCCTTCGAGCACTTTTGTGGGATTACCTTACGTGATCTTATGCACTCTAAGGTGTTCGCCCTGTGCCCTTCCTCTTAAAAGGGGAAATGTGCATGTTGACTTGTTCTTACACCCTTTGAGGTGTTTTGATTTGTGCCCTCACCATTAAATGGGGGATGTGCATATCGAGCTATTTTTGCTGCAGTGGCTTGCGTTGCACCCTCTTCTTTTGAAAAAAGAGGCCGATGCTTGATAGCGACACGCCGCAATACCCGACGGTCTTTTTCAGACCCGTTCCTCCATGTTCTCACAGATCTCTACGTCATAGGTAGGGGAATCTTCTATCATCAGTATGTTTTTCACTACTGTCACCGTTGTGATTTCAATGCTTGTTCTCTCTCTCTCTGTTCCAGCTTCCCCTGGGGATCCACTTATCTCCTGATTAAGTAGGAAGGCCAAAAGTACCAGGAATAAATTGTTGTAAATTTAGCAGTTTATCTTGCATCAGGTCTATATACATGTTTTGATTCCAGTTTAGGAGGTACTTTTGACCTCCATATTGAGTTGTTGTGATACTTTCCCTGACTGTGCAGACGACGTACCTACCGGATGCTTGTCGCATGCCCTCATTTGAAAAGGATGAGTTGTGCTTATGGCACTTCTTTCATTGTAGTAGCTCGTATCGGTACTACCCTTCACTTGAGTAAGAAGCTAAAGCGAGATGACAATGCGCTGCAATACTCTTACATGCTTTCTAGTCTTTTTTGCAGTCCTTTCATGTTTTGAGGATTTCCAGCCTCGCGGATGTAGTATTATTTAAGAGTGCTAGGGTTACCTTATTACGGTACTATCCTTTAGTGGTGTGGTATGTCCCCGCCATGACTCTCTTTGGTTCCAGCCCAAGATTATGCTTGTATCCCGTTGGCTGAGAATTGACATCTACATCATTTTGTGATGTGGATCGGGTCCCCACTAGGACTTGTTTTGGTTTCGGGCTGGGATTGATGCATAAATTCCTTCGGCTGAGAATCACCTTTTTGTCCTTTAGCGGTGTAGACCGGGTCCCCACCATGACACGTTTTGGTTCCAGCATGGGATAACACTGAGATCCCTTCAGCTAAGAATAGTTTCTCTCCTCTTTTTGGCTATGTGGGTTATACTCTAGATAGGATTGCTAGGAGGATCTTTCCTTCTCAGGATGCAGGACATTCTCACCCTGGATTAGTTGTTGTTACTGCTGTCACAAGTTTTATGACCAAGAAGATAGTAAGATCAACTTCCTTTTTAAGAGGAAATATTTTTGCTGGTTTGACGACTATTCTAGGCCCCATTGTTATGCTTTTCTTTGAGGTCTTGCCTATCCCTATATTGGGTAAGTGAATCCAAAAGAATATGTACAGATTGCTACAGTTATAGTAGTTGACTTAGCTACAGTTCTTTATACCTGTTGGGATTCCAATTTTCGCTCTACAAAGATCAGGGCCTTTTCCTTAAAAGAAGTTTCTTATTCAAATGTCCGAAATAACTTTATTATTCTTCTTGTCCTATAGGCTCTTGTAGTAGGAGACCGAGGTTCACCTATTGGTCCATTATGAGGCCGACATATTTGCTTTCTGTCGTACAGGCCATGAGACCCACTAAGGTGTTGCATGGGACCCTTGGTGTGGTACGTAGAGCCACTTTACCAAATCTTGTACTAGGTATCATTGATGAACCTATTGCAGCGGCTTTGCTCTCACCTAATTTGCCCAATCTTTCCACAAGTCATAATGAAAATATTGTGGCTTCCTCTTCATCGTGCGAGATGAATTTGTATTACATTGATAAAGGGAGGCATGAGGCGTACCCCCGTTGATTCTCACCATATTTAAGAATGGAAGCTGATCGCGCTACTTCAGCGAATACCCTATGGTCTTGCCCAAACTTATCCTTAGGATCTATCCTAGATTCAACCTCAAGAATCATCAAAGATGAACTCAAATTAAGATCAACTGAGTTGTGCAACTCCTTTCAGAACCATCTCAATGACCTCAAGAAATTTGAGTTGGAGCATCAAAAAATGCAAAGATATATTAGTTAGATAAGTAGGGTTTAACCGATAACATCAGATATCAAGGTATCCCAACGAGTCATGGACTGATTTATAGAGACAAATCATTTTAATCAGTTCAACATGACTATTGACAAGGTGATAAAAATCAACCCAGTCAAACAAAGCATATCCATGAGGTTGGATATGGGAAATGGATCAATTTTGCAATGATGCTCTCTCACCAGGAACAAACTAAAAAGTCAATAACGTTCTAGATAGATGAGGTACCAAATCGTAGTCAAGTTCAGAGTAACTGACAAAATCAAATGCTTAGACATCTTTAATGGTCTCAGCAAGGAAATGCTCTCATCAATAGGTTCAGCTAAAAGGCATACCAACTCAAATCAAATTAGGAACTCTCAAATAGCCTGATAGATGTATATCCCATATAAACATAGATCAATCAAGACTAACAAGGTGGTCTAATTGATACAACATGTCATCAATAAGAGAGGTTTTGAGTTGTCCTTAAATTGGACTATAGAACATCCATAATAGCCTTTCTTAATAGGTGAAAAAAGGTAGGATAAAGCATTCTTCGAAGCAAAGGCAAGTAAATACCTCGTTGGGACGCTGCATGTAGAGTGACTTTCTACTTAGAGAAGTTTGGATGTCGGACATGACAAAGCGAGAGAAGCTTTGTAGCTGGCTTGCTTTGCAAAGTTTGAAGGAATTTAAAATATAGGAAAAGCTTTGTAGTTATCCTATTTGGAAACACTATGGTGAGTTTCCTCCTCGGATATCTGGGGAGAAACTCCCCACATTTCCTCACCAGAGCATGAGGTAACGATGTCGCACATCAAATGGTCTAAACTTATGTTTACCAAGTGAGGCCTCTAGCACGAGCTTGGTTGGTTACCTACATGTTTGTTTTCTTTGGATTGCATTGAATTTTTTTCATGGAGCACATGAGCACTTCACTTCACTCCTACCGGCCTCCTAGCCTGAAGAGCATCACACTTCACTACTACAGGCCGCCCCGACTCGGTGAGCATCACACCTCACTTCTACCAGCTGCCCCAGCCTGACGAGCATTTTGCATCGATCAAATTGGTTGTCCTGACCCAGTGAGCATCTCACTTAGGTTAGACCGGTTACCCTAGCCCGGTTGACTAATCACTTTGGTTTGACAGGCCCCTATAGTTAATTACATATTTTATAACTGAAGTTAGTTTAGAAAACTCTCGATAAAAATCGAGGAATATTACCTTCAGAGAGGTCAAAAGGATAGGACTTTTCAATGAAATCATACAAAAATGTGTGAAAGGTGAATGACTCAAATTTGGAACATTTAAGGTAGACTCTAATACATGAAGAATTAGGGGATGTCATAAATCCTCAGGAGGATCTTGTTCACTTCCCAAACTATCCTACTATTTGGCTTCAATTTTGGAGAGAAATATTTCAATGTTTCACCATCAATTTTATTAATTAGGGCTTACACTCGCGTGAAACAATCACACAAATAGCCTGGAAGATGTGAGCATTTAGGTCATGATGAATGACAACCTTCGAATCCTAAGATGAGTTAGGGCTTAAATTGTACAGTACAACTATACAAAAGCCTAATGAAAAGGTTAAGGATTTATATTGCATAAGCAAACTACCTCAAAGTCTTATGTCTTGCTTATTCAATATTAAAGAAAAAGTGGTTTAGCTGATGTAGACATGCTTTATTGTTCAAGATGGTCGTGCTACCCAAAATCCTAGCTCCAAGCTCCTCCTCGCAACAAGTTTAGGTTTTCTAATGTGTCAAGTTATGATGTCAATCCCTAAGGGTCATGGTTATTTTAATATTATGGGTCATATTAAAGTTGATTAAGGTGACACCGGTTAGGATCCTAAGGTTCCCTCGTTCCTGTATCACTATTTTATTTTTTATTCACTTAATCCAAAGGAATTTACTAATCTCAACTTAATGAGTTCCATACTTTCATTTAGTGTGTGGGAAATCTCGTTAGCAACCGTAGGTTTCCTCCTCCGAGGCATTCCTGATCATCCGATAGAGACATTATAATTTAATTGTAATTTTTTTTGTGATGTTTGTGATGAAAATTTGAGTTGTATAATATTTTAAATGTTGTGGCCGTAAATTTTATATTGATTGATTTTTATTTTTTGTTTTGGTTTTACGACTATCTTAGCAGTTTTTGTTTTCATGCAGAATGATATCATTGTTTAACATGTAAGCTCGAGGCAAGAAGTCAAAAAAGGTAAATGCAATAATTGAAAAGCGCACCTGTGGATTCTTCTCGTTCCTCTACCTGAAAGGTTAATACTTACAAGGAATGTATATAATTTCACAGGGAATATAAATTACAGGAGTAGATGAAGGTTTAGCTACCAAACCCCAAGTTATGACTTCAAAATTCAAGATCCTAGTCGATGATTTTAGAACAAAAATATGGCAAGTCCAATTCGCCCTTCGGAATGTCCAATAGACTTCAAAATGCTCGAGGCATGACCCTGAACCATTTTAAAGATCTCTTGAAATATTACGAGTTCATTTTGTACTTATCATATCATTCCATTATTCATTCAAGGTCGAAGTGTAACTACCTTGTTGCTCAGTGAAACTTGATAATTTAATTATCTTAGGGATAGGATACCTAATTAATTAATTGATGTTTCATTTAAAAGTTATGTGAGTTGGTGCCCTTAAGGCAAGTTTAAGTCATTTAAGATTGTAGTGTCCACAAGTAGTGCTAGGCTTGTAGTGTTTAAAGGTGTTAATTGACAATCATGTTACTCCTAAATCCAATCAATCGAGTGTAAACATCAAGCCTATGTCACTACTAAGCCTTTAATAATCATGATAGGTAGAGTGGTGATTATCAAAATTCTGATTTAACTGATACGTTTTCTTGTTGAAAGACCACATCATCATCAATCTTTAGGCTCAAGATAAGTAAATTATCATCTTTTCTATATTAAGCCCATCACTTTTAACTCATTTGATCATAGTTGACTTCCAGGTCTTGAAGATTAGGAAAATTATGATCTTGTTGATGTTGTGCAAAGGTGTTGAGTGAGTTTCTACCTTTTAGTCCCATTGTATTTCAATCATCCAATCACATTCCTTAAGATCAAAATTTACCATTTTCCATTGATTGATCCTAAATTTTGATTAAGGGCCAAAAACTAAAATGACTATTTTGCCCTTGAGGTACTTTACCTCATAACTTATTAAACACAACTCAAATGACTTGAGCATTCAGAGTGGTATGTCCATGAGTTAATTGAAACATCGGAGGAGGATAATGTGGATTTTTTTTAAATTTAATGTCAATAATTATTTAAATTCAATAAATAGGGTTTTAAAAGTTGTTTTATCTAAATATCCAAAACAAAATTTTTATTTATGAGAAAATTATTAGAGATTCTCGTAGGTCAGAGAAGAACTTAGGCAAAATTTCATGACTTTTTGAATTAAATTATTATTATTATTATTTAACTTTGCATCAATTTCCATGATTTAACTAAATAGAAAATAGTGTTTTAGTTATCAAAATTATTTTATATTTTTATTAGACTTCTCTGATTTTATGAAACTCATAGAATCAATTTTTGTATTTTAAGGATTCTTCATTTCAATATTATAATTATTTTAATGAAAAAATTAGGAAAATTGATTTTTAAGCTTTTAAAATTTATTTTTAACTTAGAAAAATTACGAAAAATATCATAATGAATTCTAAGTGATTAGGGAAAATTTCTACACCTTTTGGACCATTTTTGGTATTTTTAAAAATTTTGATTATTTTTAATTCAAAATACACTTTAAAAATGACAACTTTTCACAAAAAATAGATTTTTTTTTTTTAAATGCCCCTGATCACAAGGAACTAAAAAAAAATTTCATTGTTTTTATAAGCATATTTAATTTATTATAATTATTTTTGTACAAGAATACAAGGTTTCTTTAAAAATCAATTTTAGTGCTCAAATTAAACCAGTTAATTTTTAAATTTATATAGTACGTAAATATGATTTTTACGCACAATGTGAAATTGATTTTGTCAATTTTTTATAAGTATATAATGTACATAAATTAACACATGATATATACACTTAAGTAAATATAAAAATTTACAAAATTATTCACGTGATCATGGTATTTATTCTAAGCTTCTCTAACCATAAGAAACCTACTAGAATTATTCCCATAATTTTCCAAGTGATCTTTTAATTTATATAATTAAAACATAAAAAATGGTAACCTTAGCTTGAAAATCCAGGTTAGAAGCATAGAGATGTCTTTTGACCTTGAAAAATCAGAGGATATAGTCTCTGTCATGAGGAAAAAACCCTCAAAATTTCAAGCCATAGTGAGGAAATTTGATCATAATGAATTAAAATACTTTAGAGGGCATTTAATTCATTAAAAATCAGGGAATAAGAAAATAATTCTTATTTTTAGTCCACATTATTCTCTTCTGTTCATTGAGCAAAAGAGTATTATTATTTTATTTTTATGATTTTTTAGAGAAAGATATAGATTTTTGAAGTTCAAGTATTAATATACATTAAAAAAATTCATATTTTTCTACTTATTCTACGTGGCGCCAACTCAACCTACGACGGCTTCGAACTCACACACGACGTACTCCTATTTATTGCACTTTCCACTTAGGCATGCCACACAGTTCGCGGTTCACGCACCAAGAGTCTGTCCGACTCGATTTCCTCCATCTATTGGATACACGTGCGATCGGATGACTCCTCGTTATCATCCTGAAGTGACCTAACACGTAAGTCATTCACACTAAAACCTTTAGATCTCTACCTATACTCAACCAAATCACGTGGGGCTTATTTCTAAACCCTCATCTACTCAAGTCAAACACACTTATATAATTAATTAAGTATGAAGTCAAGCCATTACAAATGGAGAATCAAAAGAATCTAGGGCTAGGGTTAGAGCTCAATACCTTTGTCTGAGAGGTGAGGCCTCAATTAGATGGTTGTAGTACCTTTGGTTGGATCCAATGAACCTCCGGATGAAGTCTCAAGCCTTGGTGAATTGTCTAGTATGATTTTGATCAAAGTGGATTTCAAGTGTTGGTCTAGAGCTAGGTTAGAGGTTGTTTGGGATAAGGCTTTTGTAGAGAATTAACCCCTTTCACTGTGGTGATGTTGTGTGCACAATAAGTGGAGTTTGGTTCATTGTGGAGCTATGGAAGAGTGTGTCATGGTTTCGACCTAATTTTGAGGTCAAAATCTAAATCTAACTCTCACAGAGATAATCAGAGGGGGAAGATGGTTAGCTTGAGCTTAGGGATGCTTGGAGAGTCTCTGGTGAGAATTGGAAGATGGTTAGTTTGGGCTACCAAAAGTATTTTTGTTATTTTGGCAAATATGAGGGTATTTTGGTAATTTTGAAATTTTTGGTATGTTTTGGGCATTTTTGATAATTTCAAATGGTTTGAAGTAAATTTTGAACAAATTTGGGTATTTTGGGTGAAATTGGGAATTTTGGCCAAATTTGGGGTTTTGGGTTGTTTAGGTAATATGGATGGATTTGGGGGTAAAAGAGTTGGATATTTAGTATAATTAGGGTGCCAACCACCTTACATGAGCTATGGACCAATGAGATCCCCACTTAAGTCTTCTATGTACTGATCTTAGCTAAGCCCTAGCCTAGGGTCAATGGGTCTACGAGACCATCTACATGAGTTTCCCAAAAGATCAAGGGATCAAAGTTAACAAATCTGAGTTTTAGAGTTATGAGGGAAAGTGCATGCAAGTGAGTGCAAGTGAGCAAAGTAGCTCAAGACCAACACCCAGTGTCAACCTAATGACCAAGCAGTCCTACGGGGACTCCCCTTGAGCTTCCTTTATAGTGGCCCCACTTACCAAGTGCTAGAGGTTAGGACCAGTATATGGAACTTCAA
>NEWO01000153.1:1148071-1182523 GCA_003013225.1 Phalaenopsis aphrodite | reverse complement strand
TGGAAGATTCTAGTGGATTATTTTAGAACAAAATGTAACAAGTTCAATTCGCTCTTCAAAATATCCAGAAGGTTTCAAAGTATTGAGGGAATGACTCTGAACTACTTTGAGGCTCTTTCAAATTATTTTGAGTTTGTTTTGAACTTATCATATTGTTCCATTAATCATCCAAGGTTGAAGTGTGACTGCCCCTTTGTTAAGTGAGACTTAACAATTTAATTATCCTAATGTTAGGATACCCAATTAGTCAATTAATGTTTCACTTCAGAGTTACGTGGGTGGGTGCCCCTAGGGCAAATTTAGGTCATTCAAGGCTGTGTTGCCAGTAATTAAGGTTAGGCTTGTAGTATTTATAGGTGTTAGTCACTAATCCTATTCTCTTCTAAATTCAATCAATTGAGTTTAAAAATCAGGCCTGGACCACTGCTAAGCCTTTAACAATCACAATGGGTGAAATGGTGATTATCAAAAAATTTATTTCAAGTAATATGCATTCTTATCATATGGTAAAATCATCTTCAATTTCGAGCTTAAGAAAAGTAAACTATCATCTTTCCGACTTATGTCCATTACTTAAGAATCATTTGATCTAAGTTGACTTCCAAGTCATTAAAATTAGGAGGGTTATGATTTTGTTGATGTTGTACAAGGGGGTGAGTGGGTTTCTACCTTTTAACCCCATTGTATTCCAATCATCCAAATGTGCTTATTGAGATCAAAATTACCCATTTTCCCTTGGTTAAAGGTAAATTTTTGTTAAGGCACCAAAGTCTAAAACTACCGCTCTGCCCTTAAAGCATTTCACCTCATAACTCATTAAACACAACTCAAATGACTATAATGGTTCAAAGTTTCATATCCATGAGGTAACCATAATGTTTAGAGGAGAACATATGGACCTCTCAAAATTTTAATTTAATTTAGATAATTATTTAAATTTAGAAGATAGAATTTTCAAGAGTTAATTTATTTAATTATCCAAAATAAAATTTATATTTATGGAAACATTATTAGAGATTTTATAAGGTCAAAGAAACACTTACACAAAATATCATGATTTTTTAAAATCAAATTTTTATTACTATTATTTAATTTTTAACCAATTTCAATGATTAAATTGAATAGAAAATAATATTTCAATTGCAAAAATCATTTTCATATTTTTAATATACTTCTCTGAGTTCGAAAACCCTAGAGAATCAAATCTTATATTTTTGTGATTTTTAATTTATTTTTATTTTTTTTGTGGGAGAACATGAAAAATTCATTTTTTAAGACTTTAAAATTTATTTTTAACTTAGAAAAATTAGGAAAAATGTCCTAATAAGTTCTAAGTGATCAAAGGATATTCCCACTCATTTAGAACCATTTTTTCCATTTTTGAAAATTATGATTTTTTTTAATTATTTTTAATTCAAAATATATTTTAAAAATGAAATATTTTCACAAAAAGGGTTTTATTTTTCATAGAAGCCCTTGATCACAAGGAGCCCAGAAAAATAATTTTCATAATATTTTTAAGCATATTTAATTTAATATATTTATTTTTGTACAAAAAAGCAAGGCTTCCTTAAAAATCCATTTTAGTACTTAAACTAAGTCAAATAATTTCAATAGTTTTACGGTGAATAAACATGATTTTTATGGACATTAGAAATGTGTTTTTGTCAATTTTTAGTAAGTGTATAGTTTAGATAAATTAATATAAGGTATATGCATTTTATTAAGCATAAAAATGTATAAGAGAATTCAAAGCATCATAATATTTTTCCTAGACTTCTCGGACCACAGAAGACATACTAAAATTATTCCCATAATTTTTAAATGGATATTTTGATTTAAAAAATTAAAAGAACAAAAATAGTCACCTTAGCTTGAAAATTATGGTTAGAAGCATAGAGATGCCCTTTGACTTAGAAAAATCACAGGACATGGCCTCTGTCTTGAGGAACAAACCCTTAAAATTTCAAGCCATGGTGAGCAATGATTAGTCTTGGATAATTGAAATATCGCAGGGGGGTATTTAATTCAATAAAAATCAGGGAATAAGAAAATAATTTTTTATTTTTTGTCCACATTATTCTCCTCTATTCACCGAACAAGAATGTATTTTTTTTATTTTTATGATTTTTCTATTGAAATATGTCTTTTTAAAGTTATGGGCTATTAAATAAACAAGAAAATTCTTATTTTTCTATTGAAGTGACACGGCGTCGTGCCAACCTACGATGGCTCTAAAGCTCTACACAACGTCTTCTGGTATGATGTCACCATCCACCTTAGTGCTGACTCGGCCCGCGGTTCAAATTCCATTTCTTCATCCGGTGCAATCTCATCTGTTGGTTGGATACACGCGCGATCGAATGGCTCTCCGTGATCGTCCCCAAGTGTTCAAACTTGAGAACTGTTCACACTAAAACTTTTAGATCTTTATATAGACTCACCCAAATCTCATGGGGTTTATTTTTAAACCTTCATCTGCTAAAGACAAACACATCTATGTGGTTGATCAAGTATAAAATAAAGCCATTACAAATAGAGAACAAAAATAAGCTCGGGCTAGGGTTAGAGGTCAAAACCTTTATCTGAGAGGGAATGCCTCAATCAGATGATTGTGGTAGCTTCAATTAGACCCAACAAACCTTCGGATGAAATCTTGTGCCCTTGTGTATTGTCTGGGTATGAATTAGATCAAGCTCATTTTTAGTTGTTGATCAAAGTCTATGTTAGGGGCTCTTTCGAAGGGGGTTTTGATGGGGAATCAACTCCTCTCACTGTGAGGATTGTGTGTACACAATTAATTTGAGTTTTGTGGGCTATGGAGAGATGTACTTGTTTTAGTTAAAAATTTGAGCTCAAAATTGGGCTTCTATAGTGGGGATCAGTGGGGGAAAATGGTTGTAGTGAGCTTAGGAGTTCTAGAAGAGTGTCTGAGAGCAATTGGACATAGTTTCCCCAAGGATTTTTAACACACCTCCATTTTTCCATGTAGGAGCTGATTAAATAGAGGAGCTTAGAGGGAAGCTTATGGAAAATTGATGTGTGCAAAGAGCTGCTTAGGTGGATGGTTGAGGAGCTCTAAAGAGCCATTGGGATGAGGTGGCCTCTATGGTTGAAATTGGGTTTGATTTAGGGGTGGTGGCTCTCAATTTTGGCTCCTCCAGTGACTAGGGTGGTTGTCCATGGTAGGGGAGGTGCTTAGGTGGCTTAGGAAGCTCAGAGGAATCAGTCACAACCATTAATTTGGGTTGGTGATAGGTTTTGGCAAAGATATCTTTGGCTTAAGCAATTTAGGCAACAAATCCCTTAATTTAAGGGACCTTTGGTACATGGCTCATCTAGGGTGGGCTAACTATGGTTTAGCCTAGTCTAAGGGGGATTGTAGGGGTTGTGGAGTCATTAATTTAATGGACTGAGGATGGTTAAGTTAATTTGGGTACATAAGTCCAATTTTGGGTCCAAATGGCCAAAGGTTGGGTTTGGGTTAGGTTAGCCATGACTTTGAGCCCAATTGATTAATCAACATTTTGTAGATGATTGTCATGAAGATTTTGGGTGAAAGATTGAAGTGATTTTGAGTTCAATTGGAAGCTCAATTTGAAAGATTTTGTGATGTTGGTCAATTTTGGCAAAGTGGAGTAGACTTTAGTCTAGAGTGGGTTAAGGTTGGGCTAATTCTAAATTGATGGTTGAAAATAGTCTATATGAATGTCATGAAGAGTTTTCATCATAAATTGGGTGTCAATTTTGGGGTTAGGGCATTCAATTTGGTGGAATTCGGAGACAGCCAATTTGGGGCAAATTTGAGGATTTTGATTGTGGGTTGAAATTGAGTGAAATTGAGGCTTGAACAGGGCCAATTGAAGGTTAAATTTGATGTTTAGGAATGTAGTAAATGATTTAGGTTCCAAATTGAGACAATTAAGTAGGCTATGTGGTTCAACAAAAAAGTCCTATAGCTATACCTTAGGCAACTAAAGAGGGAGAACTAAACCTTAACCAAAAGAGAGGTCAACAAATGGAATCCCAATATGTGTGGTATGCTAAGAAAGCACACCAAATGTATTGGCACTGACCGATGAGATCAACAAAACCAATGCAGACTCCTAAGTCGACAGACATAGAAGGAGTGTAGAATTTTAGAGCTAGTTGTTCCCGTTGGGGAATTTGCAAGTGCATATCTGATTGAAATCAGGGAGTAGGAACTCTCACTAGAGATTAGAGAGCTGGTTTGAAATTATCAAGTTTAAAATGTTTTCAGAGGATGGGAATCAATATTTAGGTACTAAGAGAGAGATGAGAATTCAAATTTAGGTATCATTCCCGAAAAGAGAGTCAGATTTAGGTACCAACCTCGAAGACTGGGAGTAGCATGTCGTGTTCCATTAAAGGGAGTCTTACACCTATCTTGAAGATATGTGAAGAGAATTAGATGTCATGTTCCCATTCAAGGGGTTCTTATACCAATCTAAGAAGGTTGAGAATATGATGTGATGTTCCATTCAGGGGAGACTTACTCATATCTCGAAGATATGTGTAGAGAATTGGATGTTGTAGACCCATTCAAGTGAGTCTTACACCAATCTCAGAAGGTTAAGAATAGGATGCGATGTTCCATTCAGAGGAGTCTTACTCCTATCTCAAATATGTGTGTAGAGAATTGGATGTTGCGGTCCCATTCAAGGGGGTCTTACACCAATCTCAAAAAAGTTGAGAATAAGATGTGATATTCCATTCAGGGGAGTCTTACTCCTATCTCAAAGATATGTGTAGAGAATTAGATGTCATGGTACCATTCAAGGCTGTTCTTATACCAATCTCAGAAGGTCAAGATTAGAATAAGATGTTCTATTCAGGGGAGTCTTACTTCTATCTCGAAGATGTGTCTAGAGAACTGGATGTTGTGGTCTCATTCATGGGGGTCTTATATCAATATCAAAAGATTGTGAATACGATGTGATGTTCCATTCAAGGGAGTCTTACTCATATGTCAAAGATATGTGTTGAGAATTGGATGCCAAGGTCCTATTTCAGGGGGTCTTATACCAATCTCAGAAGGTTGAGAATAGGATTTGATGTTCCATTCAGGGGAGTCTTACTCCTATCTAAAAGATGCGTGTAGAGAATTGGATGTCGTTGTCCCAGTCAAGGGGATCTTATACTAATATCAAAAGGTTGGGTCACAGTAGGAAGGAAAACTTTGTGGCCCAAATCCCACCCTTGAGATAGTGGAAAGGAGGTTAGTGTCTCAGTACTGGGTTTGAGAACTGAAATGTAGTGCAAAAAGTTTGTGGTGTTGAGTCCATAAATATGTATCATGTGAAGATAGGTATTGATGAGAAGGATTTGTGAAACCTTATGTGATCTAACGCTGAATGTGAAATTCTGTGTGGATTGTGAGGAGAATTAGTGCAGATGAGGATAGTCAAGCTACGTGAGCAAAGAGTAGAATTTCTTTTGTCATATGCAGATGAGGATAGTCAGCGTAAGATGAGGATAGTCACGAAATTGAGAGAATCAACTCAACAGATTTATTTTCTTTTCTTTTTGTTTTCATCATATTTAATTATCATAATATATTATGAGTCCATGTTGACATGATTGAAGTCCATGTCGAATTCTGCGGTGCCACTCTGCAGCGCCCTTTCCTCATTAAGTGCGAGGTTCAAACCATCTTTAAAAATAAAAAGCAACCTCTGTCCTCACATTTTCTCTGCATATGACAAAAAAAAACATCAGTGAGAACAAGAATAAAACAAAGCCTTTATTAGGTGAAATTTTAGTTTATATCGGTGAGAAGATTATTTATATATATATATATATATATATATATATATATATATATATATATATATAGATATATATATATATATATATATATAATAAAAGAGGAGCTCGTGGCTCCTTATGTGTTAATTATAATAAAGAGAGTACACAATTTGGGAAAGGAGGATGCCTACTAAAAAAGAAGAAAAATACATTGAGACCTAAGGGTTCCTTCTTCCAAAAAATAACTCCACACAAAAAAGGTGAAAAAGATGCAAAATAGCTATCACTTCCAAAAATACCTATATCCCAAAAAAGTATAACAAACAAAAGTTGTATACCAAAAGTAAACATGTACATAAAGTGTGAAACAATAATATGCGATCTATACGTCCAAAAATCTTGAAACTGCTCAATCTCCCAATCTGAGAGCAAAAATTAGCAATATAATAGGCCTGAAAAAGAAACAAACCAGTAATATGGTAGCATTTTAAAACCTATAGACCATATATGTTAGTAGAAAAAATGACACTAAGTGGATGAGGCATTACAAAGCATTCCTTATACTTCAATGGTAAAGGGTGCTGCAGAGAAATAGAACCCGCTAAGTGGCATGAAAATCAGGCTCTTGATGGAACCTCCTAACTTTTAAAAATAGCAGTAAGATACCATTCATGGCCTCAAATGTCGACAGCCACCACCAAACAAACTCCAAAATGAAAACTGTAAACTGTGCTAGCTCAACTTACCAAAATAAACATCCTATGGGAATCTCCAAGTATAAACAACAAAAGTATCCCATAAGGTATTGTATTACCGTAAAGCTCATCTTTGCAGTCCAGAAAAAAATAGTATTTTATACATAATACATTTCTCCCAATGATTATTAAAAATATAAAGGCATAAAGCCCAAAATTTTAGAGAATCACACTGACATGCAGGCAAAAACCCAAACTTCAAATTGCAGTAGTAAACCAAAATACCACATATCCTCCCCATATAGAAAAGAGGACCATCTCCTATCCTTCCAGTAATTCTAACGTAAGCATTATGGGCTGTGAGCCTCTAATCAAAATAAAGCATAGACTAATACCATAATTTCAACTCGTGAGACACACCATAAAGAGAGGTACAAAAGTCAATATTATAAAAGTCAATAATATAATAAGGTGACTCATCTTGAAAACCCAGGAAGGTATGCCAAAAATAAAAGACTACAGTAAAAATACAACCACCAAAGTTGCAAAGCAAAATGCCATAAAGCTCTGCATAATACAACTCACAGTTTTTATCCAGTAAGTATATATCACATAAGAAAGAATCTGCACCCACAGAAAATGAAACCCCACACCTGTAAACCAATCAGAGGCACAAAGTGGAGGCATGGGTCTCTAACTTTAGTAATAGTAATCACGCAACAGGAGCCCTTGGCCTCCAAATTAATCCTAAAATAGTGCCACCAAAATAAGGAGCCTTAGGCCTTTTAATATAACCTCATCTCATGCCTCCAAGAAATTTTGTACCATAAAGAGAGGTACAAAAGTCCCTCCTGACTTGCAAGGCTTACAACCTTTCTTCCAACTAGCCCAGATTTTAGAGGATCTATTCTCACACAAAAGGAATTTGTTAAAAAGAACTTCAAGAGTATTCTGTGTGCTTTTCTTTATTTTCAGCACCTGCATAGAATATAAAGGAATTCTACATTGCACACTTTTAAGAAGAGTGAACCTACCCCCATTAGACAAGAAGGTATTTCTCCAACCATTGATTTTTGATTTGATAGCATCCACTACATCATCCATTTGAATTTGTTTCCTTCTTCCTCTTAGCAAGTTAACCCCACGATATTTAAGAGGGAGCTTAGCAATATTGCAACCAGTGTAATCAGAAGCCCAGTTTTCAATGTTTTGATTGACCTTGTTGCAAAAGTAAACGGAGCACTTATCAAGGTTAAAGAGCAGGCCAGAGGCATCTTGAAATTCTTTGAGTAAATTCATCATAGCTTTAATGGTAGGCTTACTAGCATTGGAAAATAATATGGTATCATCTGCATAAGCTAAGTGGCTAATAACAATTTTCAATTTTTGAGAGTATTGAAAATGAGGATGAGTTTGATGCAACATTTTTATGATCCTTGAGAGATGATTAAAAGCAATGATAAAAAAGGTAGGGGAGAGGGGATCTCCCTGCTTTATGCCTCTATCAGCGGTGAAAAAAATAAAAGATTTACCATTGACAAGAATACTGCAGTGGTTATTAGCTAACCATCTTTTAATAAGCAAACAAAATTCCCTTTTCAAACCATTAGCTTTAAGAATATTTAGAATAAAATCCCAACTTATAGTGTCAAATGCTTTTCTTATATCAAGTTTAAATACCACGTTTCCACCTCTACATTTCTTATCAAGATCTTCAATCAATTCCTGAGCTAGCAAGATATTATCAGTAATATCTCTACCTTTTATAAAATTCGATTGTTGAGGAGCTTTTTATTTCCTGTTCAACTCTTGAGAGATGATCAACAATATCTTATCAGTACCTTTCCTAGCCACTATCTAAAAATCAAATTCTTGTGAAAGAAGGATCCGTCTAATTAATCTTTGTTTCGTGTCCTTCACTGACATAAGATATTTAATAGTAGAATGATCAGTATGCACAATGTATTTAGCTCCACTTAAGTATGGTCTAAATGTATCAAAAGCATATAGTATTGTCAATAACTCTTTTTGAGTTGTTGTGTAATTAATTTGAAATTCATTAGGAGTTCTACTAGTATAATTTATAACTTTAAAAATCTTATCAAAAATTTGTCCTAAAATAGCCCGAATAACGTAATCACTTACATCACACATTAACTCCAATGGTTTTTCCCAATTAGGTGAAATAGTTATTGGTGTAGTGATTAAGTTTTCTCTTAGTAAGTTGAAGGCTTTTACGCAATCATCATTAAAATCAAAATTAATTTCTTTTTCTAAAAGATAGCAAATAAGCTTGGCAATTTTTGAAAAATCTTTAATATACCTTTTATATAATCAAGCATGTCCTAGAAAACTTCTTATTGCTTTTACTAAAGTAGGACTTAGTAATTCAGCTATAAGTTGAATTTTTTTTGGATCTACTTCCTTCCCATTTCCAGAAATTTTATGTCTCAACACAATTTCTTACGTGACCATAAATTGAAATTTTTCTCAATTGAGGACTAAATTTCTTCCTTCATAGCATTTTAAAACCTTTGTTAAATGATCTAAACAGAAGTCAGAGGGTCTAAAATTTGAGAAATCATCCATAAAAACATCAATTCCTTTTTCAATTAGGTCACAGGAAATAGACATCATAGACCTTTAGAAAGTTGTAGGTGCATTACATTAACCAAAAGACATTCTTCTAAAAGCAAAAGTCATATAAGGATGTGTAAATGTATTCTTTTATTGATCCTCTAGAGCAATATAAATTTGCTGGTAACTGTAATATACATTCTAAACGTAGAAATAATGATGCCCAGCAAGTCTATCCAACATTTGATTTAAGAAAGGTAAAAAAAAGCGATCCTTTCTGGTGCGAAGGCTTTATTTTCTATCATCAATACGAATTAGTCATCCAGTTACTTATCTTATTGGTATTAATCCATTTCTTTCATTAGCGACTACCATCACTTCTCTTATCTTAGGAGCACAGTGAATAAGACTAACTCATGCACTATCGGAAATAGGATAAATAATTCCCACATCAAACCACTTTAAAACTTCTTTCTTCACCACTTCATTCATTATTGGGTAAAATCTTCTTTGAGGATCAGCCTTAAGTTTATGATTATCTTCCATTAGAACTCTACGCATACAAATTGAAGGACTGATTCCTTTAATATAAGTTAATGTCCATCCAAAAGCTTTATTATAATTTCTTAATATCTCCAATAATTTTTCCTCCTGATCTTCTGTTAACTCTGAGGATATTTTACAACTAAAGTTGATGAACTTCTGAAAAACGCATACTTTATATGTGTAGGAAGTACTTTTATCTCAAATTCAAGGGGTTTTTTAATTGAATGGATCAGAGATTTACTATTCTTAGTAGTATCAAAAATATAAAAATTTTCTTGAACATAATTAGTATCCACAGCATTTATCTCTATTGGCTTTCTTCAAAATCACTTTCGGTTTCACTTTATAGTTCATCTAAATTTGATATAACTTCCTCTTTTGCTCAGAAATGACTTCACATCTTTCTTAGAAATGTTTAGCAATTATATAATCAATAATATCTATCATATAAAATTTATTGTCTTTTTCTTTAGCAGAATACCTCATTGACCTGAAAAAATTAAACATTATTTCCTGGCCATTAACTCTCAAGGTTAATTCTCTTTTTTGCAAGTCAATCATAGCACGTCTGGTTGCAAGAAAAGGTCTCCCCAAAATAATAAGAATTTCATTATCTTCTTCCACATCAAGCACTATGAAATCCACATGGAAGATAAATTTATCCACCTTAAACTGTACATCTTCTACAACCCATTTTGGATAAGTGACATATCGATTAGCTAACTAAAGAGTTACAATAGTGGGAGAAATCTATCCTAAGTCCAACCTTCTAAACATAGAAAAAGGCATGAGATTAATGCTAGCTCCTAAATTGCATAAGGCTTTTCAATAATTTTTTTCTCCAATCGAGCTAGGCATAGTAAAACTACCACGATACTTAAGCTTTTGAGGAAGCTTCTTTTGAAATATTGCAATATAGTCTCTACTAAGTTCAATAGTTTCATAAGCTTCAAACTTCCTCTTCTTGTTTAATATTTCTTTCGTAAATTTGGCATAACTTAGCATTTGTTCCAAAGCTTATGCAAAAGAAAAGTTGATTGTAAGCTTATTAAATATCTGAAAAAACTTTAAAAATTGTTGATCAAGATTTTTTGTCTAATTCTTTGAGGAAAAGGAGGTGGTGGTCTTTCTGAATCACTTTTAGTTGGAAAGACAGGTTGTTCTTTATTCTTAGAAATAATTTCTTTAGGTTTTTTAATTTCTTCAGTTTCTCTCTTAACTAAAATCTCTTTTTGAATTCCAACATTTAATTTCTTTCCACTTCTAAGTTGAAGAACATCAATTTAATCTTGTTCTTTACTTCTGTCTTTTGAATTTATCTTAAAATTACTAGGAAGCACTCCATGGGGTCTATTGCTAAGTAAGTTAGCAATTTGACCCAGTTAATTTTTAATGTTTCTTAAAGCAGCTCCTTAACTTTGTAATTGATTATCCATTTCCAAAAAATATTTCTTCAATAGAAAACATTTTTTCCTTATAATGTTAATTATTAAAACAAGAGGATAAGAAGGTTGATAGTTAGAACTAACCTGGCTGTTCCAGTTTCTTATTGAGTTCGCTTGATTATTCTCCCAATGTTGATTTTCACTGCCCTAACTATTATTCTAGTTAAAGTTGTGGTTTTTCCAATTGAGGTTATAAAAATTAGAATATGGTTTATTGTTTTTATTAGTAACTGCATGTAAAGCTTCTAATGATTGAGAATCATTCAATCGTCCTAATAAATTTTCCTCACTCATATTAGGTGTTTGAGAAAAGGTAATTGCAAAATTATATAATTTCCTATATATTGCAACAACTTGAGATGCCATAATGGTTATAACAATATTATCATGAACACTGGCTACTCTCTTAGGATTTACCCTTTTTTGAGTCATTGAAAATTATTAGTAGTCATTTCTTCAATTAAGGCATAAGCTTCATCAAATGATATTTACATTAAAGATTATCCCGCAGAGGTATTAGTTATAGGTCTAAGGGATCCTATTAACCCATTATAAAATGTTTGAATAATTAACCGGTCAGGTAAAGCATGATGCGCACCTTTCTAATGAGTTCCTTAAATCATTCCTAAGCTTCATAAATTGACTCCCCTTCTTACAGAGTAAAAGATGTAATATCATTTCTAAGCTTAGTAATTTTTTAATGAAGAAAATATTTAGCCAGAAAATTTTATGCCAAATCTCCCCAAGTTTTAATAAATTCAGGTGCTAATGAGTTTAACCTCATCTTAACTTTATAACTTAAGGAAAAAGGAAAAAGTTTAAGTCGAACATCGTCGTTTGATACTCCATCATTATTGAGGTAGCACAAAGTTCTAGAAATCCTGTAAGACGTAAATTTGGATGCTTAGATGGTGTTCCCCCAAACTTGTTATTTTACACAATTTGTATTATTGTAGTTTTAAGTTAACATGAGTTGGTCGCTACAGTAAGAGTTTGAATACTAAAATGAATTTCATCTGCTGTAGGGTTTGCATAATCCCTTAATGGTTCTTTTAAAATTTGATGTTCATTTTATGTAGTTAAAATCTTAGTGTTATTTTGTGATGTGTTTGCGATTTATTGAGGATTGTGAAGTTTTGTTTGCTTTTCAATTCTTTTTATAATTCCTTCTAATTTAGAATCATAGGGTAATAAACCTTCAAATCTTAAACTTCGCATGCAAAAAGTAAAATTAACTAAATAAAATACTTGAAAAATCTAAATAATTTTTTTATTTTTAGTTTTTTCAATTTTTGCTTTTTTTATTTTTCTGTAATTTTTAAAAATTTGAAATATCTTAAAACGTAATTTAAGTAATTCTACAATTTAAAAAAAGTTTCTAGGTTAAGAAGTTCCCAAAAAAAATTACTTTTAATTCCTTTGGTTCCCCGGAAACGGTGTAAAAAACTTGACCTGACCCACAATTACGCAGATATATATGTTCCTTAATATGCTAAAAACTTGACCCAAATTATTTTTAGCGACTAGTTAGAAAAAAGAAATATTTTAAAGTATATATTAATAATTTTCTCACTAGAGAGACTACACAAGTATACATTTCGTTTCCAATAATATAGAGTTTTTTTAATAACCCAGTAACGATCTCACAAAGAAGAAAAGAAAAGAAAAACAAGAATTTAACTTTAAAAGAACTTTACTTAAGACTGTATAAATTTCTAAAAAAGATGTTGACCTCATTTTTTGTTGAGGTCTAGATTTCCACTTTAGTAGCCTAGGGTCTAGCCATAGGTCTTTTCTAATGACTACTCTTAGAAAAATATAAAAGAAACCCTCACCAATAGAAATTATGAACTCCTCTTTACTCAACTTGAAACTCTACATATTGTTTCTAACCTCTAGCACTTAGTAGGTGGGGTCAATATAAGAGAGCTCAAGGTGAGTTCCCACAGGACTGCTTGTCCTTATGGTTGACTGTTGGCATCAATTTTTTTATGTCACGAGTGTAGGGTGTCCACTCACATGACTCTGGATAGTTTACGGTATGTCCTTGACGTCCGATAGTTTAGACACCTACCCGAGACCTTTTTGGCACGTGTTGAGGGGTACATAGCTAGAGTCATTCTGCTAGGCTTTGGCTTTCACTTATGCGAAGGCCGTTCGACATTTGTCACGTCGAACGAGTCCGATCGGAGCAAAAAATATTATGTGGCGCGTCACGCGCGATTTTGGCTTGAATTGACCCGATCCTCAGCGAGGTTGTCCAGAAGATCCCGGATGACGAAACGGACTGCGCGATCACGTCTGGGACGTTGATTTTACTTAAAAAGGACATTCATTTAGCTACAACTTTGCGGGCGAGTCTAAAATACACGAATTATTATTTTTTTGCCCGATCGCTGGAAAGGTGACCCGAGCAGCCTCAAACGACCCCGAATTGCAAGATAAACCGCGTTAATGTGCCTGAATTGTCGTTTCCACCTCAATTGGGCGTTCATTACGTCACAATTTCGCAGATGAATTAAAAAAATATATATGAAAATTATTGTTTTTGGCTCGATAGTCGAAAAAGGTGGTCCGGACGACCTCGAATGGCGAAAAAGACAGGGCCGATGCGTCCGGAACGTCGGCTTTAGTCAGAAAGGACATTCACTCCGCCGCAAGGACGTATACGTGTGAAGAATATGTAAACGATAATTATAATAATATAAATAATATAATATATAACATATATATTATTATTAACGTTATATTATTAACTTAATATATAATGTTATATTGTTAACGTTATATATGTATATTATTAACATTATTAATGTTATATTATTATATATTATTATATATTAACATTATATTATTATTAATATCATAATTAATAACGTTATAAAAGCAAAAAAGGAAACAACTCCCTCTCTCTCCCTTATTCTCATGCGAAACCTCCGCCGCCAGCCCCTTGTCGCGATTTTCGCAAACCCTAGCACAGCTCCTCCACCTCGACGACGACGCCGCTGCCGCCGGCGAACTGTGCTCCTGCTCTGGTCACCGACCAAGCTTTGCTCGTGCCGTCATCTAGCCCCGAAGCTCCTCCTCTCATCGTTCTTGCTCCTGCTCGACGTCGGAGCTCGCCGCCGCCGGATCTCCACTTTGCAGGTCGTTCGTCGGTCTCCTCCAACGCCAGCGACCAGATCCGGCCGACCTCAGCTCCTTCCTGCACAGAGATCTGACCTTCTCACCTCCCTCTACTTTGAGGTCGACCGAGCCTTTTCCTTCTCGTTGGCATGTCTCGTCGACGTAACTTCCAACGCCGCGGCGCTCACCGGATCTTCCTCACCGAGAGTTTCAGCCGTCGAGCCTGCTTTCTAGCAGTCGTCCACCACCATTTTTTTTGGCTTTTCTTCCTGTTGGCTGGCCACTTTCCGACCTCTCTACCTTGTCATCGACATCTAGTTGGTCTTCTTATTTGTCAGCTCTGAGCTTGCGATGAAACAGGAATAGTGGAGTTTAGGCGTGTGGGTTCGATCGCCCCCACGGGGTGCGGGCGCTGGCGTGGGTCGGCATGAAAATGTACCTGCGTGATGGATCGTTGGATTTCCTAGAGCCAACCTTTAGGGTAGGACTTCCTGTGCGTGGCCAAATACCCCTCCGTGGAGCCAAGTGTCCCCCTTTGTTGTGAGCCTTAGCACAAGTTCCAATGGGTCGGAGTCCCTCACTCCCCTTGCTTTGGATTCCCCAGCTTTACTTGGAGAAGTTGGGAGGACGGACTTGGAAAAGCAAGAGAAGCTTTGTAACTGGCTTGCTTTGTAAAGTTTGGAGGAGTTTGCAAAAATAGGAAAAGCTTTGTAGCATCCAATTTCGTGACGTCGTGGAGAGTTTCCCTCTTGGAGATCCGGGGAGAAATTCCTCACATTTCCTCACCGAAGTAAGAGGCGGCGGTGCCGCACATCCAATGGTCTAAACTTTAGGTCTCTAAGGTGAGGTCGTTAGTACGAGCATGACTCGCTATCATATGTGGTCATTTGCATCTCATTGTTTGAATGTGCATGTCCTGCATGTTACATATTGTATGTAACATATCGCATCGACACTTGCATTGCACTCTGCACCTTGCATTTGCACGTTGCACTTGCACCTTGTGTTCCGCAGTTACACTTGCACCGACACCACTTGCGCCTCGATCGATCGTCTCGAGCCAGTCAACACCATTTGTGCCTCTGTCGGTCATCCCAAATTGGTCGACTAATCACACCACGGTCTGGTCGAGCGATCACCTGCATTTTTGTCTGCCTTTGCACTATATCACATGCTTGCATGTTTGCATGTTGTACCATATGTGTTTGCATTTGCATTTGCATTTGCACTTGGGTGATTCTCTTAGTGCGAATCACCATTGTCTCTGGGTCACTGCTGCCTCAGTACACCTTTCTTTGGGCCACTGCCTCCATGACACGCCCATCCCTTTTGGTCACTGCTGCTACGGTACACCTTTCTTCGGGCCATTGCCTCTACGGCACGCCCATCCATTTTGGTCACTGCCTCCATGATACACCCATCTTTCGGGCCCTTGTCGCTACGGTACGCCCATCCCTTTTTGTCACCACGGCATGCCCATCTTTTTCCGAGTCACTGCCTCCACGGCATGCCCATCTTTTTCTGAGTCACTGCCTCTACGGTACAGTCATCACTTCTATCACATGACTGATTGCATTTGCATTTGCATTTGCTTATTAGGAGAGTGACCCCTTGTTGGTCGCGATGCCTTAACGAGCATTGCTTGTTGGGTTGATCTCGGTGAGCAATGCGAGTTAAGTCATCAAGATTGACACGAGTATGACTGTGCTAAAGATCTAATAAATCTAACTCGTGTCACCTCTCTTCGTGACACCCTTTAGATCCTTCGGATCTTTAAGATGGGGTCGGTATGACGACCCTGTCAAAGTCATACTATACTCAGACCTACCCCGCACTTAGATACTAGGTTGACGCACTTTTTATTAGATGGTGTGCTAGGCTATGATTTAGGGTGCTAGATAGTCTTTTTGATGCCTGACTATTTTTCTTTGCTGGAATGGTTGCCCAAGTCAGGTATCTTTCTGCTGCATTGTGCTTGTGATGTGACTGCATGCTGCATATGTGTGGTAGTATGTTAGGGCGTTCTTCTGCAGGGAGCAATGCCTATTTATTTGCACACACACAGGTACTGCTATAGGAGGAGCAAATAATGATTTCTGACCATTTTTGCTTGCAGGTGTTATTAGCTCCCCCACTTTTAAGGCATGGCTCATAATGCGTTATTTGCATGGGAGCTTTCCCGCTGACACTTATTTTCATGCAGGATTGAGTCTTTTATTTTCCTTTGTACTTTTTAGAGTCTAGGAGAGTCTTATAGTAGAAATAAGATACGGGCACGGACTCCGAGATGTTTGGCGCGGGAACCACGTGGAGGGGACCAGGAGCTGATGCTTGTGCCCCGTATCTTAACTCTGCAATATATATTGATGTATAGAATTAGGACCAGACAAGTATATGCCGAGTCCGACCGCCTTTTTCTTTTCTGGGATATGTTGCCGACCCAGCGACACTGGCCTTTTATTATTTTGATTTGGCTTGCCTTGCTTTTTGCATCATATTGCATGTCTGCACTTGCATGTGTTTTCCTTGTTTCTTTTTGTGGTTTATCTGGGATTTCACGATATAATCTAGGCTCATTAAGGATCCTAAAATTGTAATTTTCTACAAAATCCTAAATAAAATATTCAAGATAATTAAAATTTAGGATTAAAATATTCAGGATTTAAATATTGCAACACTTACTTTTCTGCATATACTAATAGGGCCTCCACAATACTTAAGGACCTCTCTAGATAACTGCATTCATATTTGCATGTCCTGAGGAGGAGTCCCAGTGCTTCTCCAACCTGACTGGCCTAGCATACCTCTTTATAGATGGTTTTCTAGTGCACATAGGATGTGAGAAGGCTCCCTGACCCAGACAGGGTGTAAGTCCTTTTGTTTGGAGCGTTTCTAGCTTTGTAGCTTAACCTTTATTTTCTTTTCTTTCTTGAGGCATCATTTTCACTTCGGCAGGTATAAGTCTCATCTCTTGGAGCTCTATCTTTTATTCATAGGATAGAGTTTCGTTCCTTTGACCTTAGGGCTACCGAGGTTATCGTGGGCGATGAGATTCACGGAATGCTGACCGGAGATCTTAGGATGTGTTGGGTCTACTACCTTCACGACCAGGTAGACTTAGGATCCTATTAGCTGTGGATGACGGGTCCGTGGTACCCCGACCCAGGTACTGCTACCTTTTAGGATCACTCTACCATCCTTTTTGTTGAGCCCCGTTAAGACCTGTCGCTCCTTGACTTTGTTGATATCATTTTGATAGCCCGATACAGATGAGCTGCCGCCCATTTGGGATACGACGATTTGTCCTCTGCCCTTATGGTCCGGATGTGCTTTGACGTGTTGAGATATCCCCGCTAAGATGATTTAGTTTATTTCGTGTGCCCCATGTGCCGATGAGCCGCTACCCATTTGAGATGTGAGAGACTCACTCTCTGCCCGATGGCTTAGCACGAGCTTTGAAGCATCGGGACTGTTCCCACACGGAATAACCTTCCTTTGAGTACCTATTGCCCAAGATTCACGAGAATCCAAGCAAAATTTCTTTTATCGAGAGTATTCTTGGGTACCCCCTAAGACGTAATTAACCAAGTGGGAGACGTCCCCTTGGGAGTGCTCTTGACCCCAGAACTGACACCTACACCTGAATCTATGGTTATGGGTAGTCTACGTAGGTATTCTTTCGCGGATATCTGTTTAAGGTGCTTTCATCAGATTTTATTTGTACGGACACTCTTAACCTATCCTTGCGAGGTTTACCGCACGTAGGCTCTCCACGTTTTGTGTTTTGTCTTGTTTGTCGCTTTTTCGTATGTCCCTTCTTTTTCGGTTCCTCTCCTTTTTGAATCACTAATTTGATTTGGGAGGGAGATTTATTCGAATAGGGGAATTATATGATGATCAACAAGCTGGCGACTCCTTCTAAAATAAAAGAGAGAAAAACGAACGAAAATAGATTGGCGACTCCACTAGGGATGAGTCTCTCTCTCCATGCTTGGAGTTTCGCTTCTGTAGTTATAGCCCCTGTCTGCACTAGGAGTTTCACTCATATTATTGTGGCCTGATTTTCTTCCTTCAAATCACAATTGATCCTTTTTATGAGACCTTCATTTTCAGTTCATGCATTTTCTAGGGATAGCAACTCGATGCATTCTGTCCCTTCTCTCACCCTCGACAGTTCAGTTGCTGCATTATCGCATGCATCAATGTCGTTGTACTTTATGATTGGTTTCATGACCTTTCTCTATTTCTGATCATTGACCGTGTTTGCCCTGCTACGCGGAAGAGCAGGAAGATGGATATGGTCGCCACCGCCGGGGGAACCCTTTCCCTTCTCCTAGAGCGTTTTCTGTGCTTCTGAAGGTGTCATACATTTCAGTTCCTTCGAGCACTTTTGTGGGATTACCTTACGTGATCCTCTGCCCTTTGTAGGGTTTACTCTGTGCCCTCCCCTTTAAAAAAGGAGACGTGCGTATTGAGCTGTTTCTATGCCCTATGAGGCATTCGCTCTATGCCCTCTACCTTAAAAGGGGAAACGTGCATATAAAGTTACTTTTGTTGCAGTGTCTCGTGTTGCACCCGCTTCTTTTGCAAAAAGGAGGTCAATGCTTGATAGTGACATGCCGTAACACCTGACGGTCTTCTCCAGACCCGTTCCTCTGTTTTCTCACAGATTTCCCTGCCATAGTTAGGTGAGCCTTTTGCTAGCAGTAGGTCCACCACTACTGTCACCGGTGTGACTTTTGTCCCGGCTCTCTTTTTGTTCCGGTTCCCCTGAGGATCCACCTGTCCCCCGATTATTCAAGAAGGCCAGGAGGACTAGGAATAGATTGTTGTGAATTCAGCAGCTTGTCCTGCATCAGGTTTACATACATGTTCTAATTCTACTTCAAGGGGCATCTTTGGCCTCTGAATTGAGTTGTTGTGTTATTTTCCCGGTTGTGCAGACCATGTCCCCGTTGGATGCTTACAAAGTGTCCTTTGAAAATGAGGAGTTGTGCATGTGACACTTCTTTCATTGTAGTAGCTCGTATCGGTGCTACCTTTTCCCTCGAGGAAGAGGATAGTACCAGATGGTGATGTGTTGCAACACTCTTTTGAGTTTTCCTAGCCTCTTTTGTGGTCCTTCCGTGTTTTGAGAATTTCCATCCTCACGGATGTTGCATTATTTACGAGTGCTAGAACAAATTTTTATGGTACTATCCTTTGGCGGTGTGGTATGCACCCACCATGACTCTCTTTGGTTCCGGACCAGGATCATGTTGGTATCCTGTCGGCTGAGAATCATCGTCTTTTCCTCTGGCGATGTGGTCCGTGTCCCCGCTACGACATATTTTGGTTCCTGGCTTGGGATCAATGCTTAAATTTTGTCAGCTGAGAATCACCTTTTGTCCTTTCGTGGTGTGGACTGGGTCCTCGCTATGACACGTTTTGGTTCCAGCATGGGATAACGCTGAGATCCCGTCAGCTGAGAATTGTTTCTCTTCTCTATTTAGTTGTGTGAGCTATACTCTAGCTAGGATTGCTAGGAGGTTCTTTCCTTCTCAAAATGCAAGTCATGCTCACCTCGCAGTTTGTGTTGTTGCTACCACAAGTTCCCAGACCAAGAATATCGTAGGAGCACCTTCCTCTTTAAGAGGAAATGTTTTTGCTGGTTTGTTGATTGTCCCAACCCCAGTTGTTTCGGGTTTCTCTGAGGTCTCGCCCATGCCTACATTAGGCAAAGGCGTCCAGAGGAATAGGAACAGATCGCTGCAATTATGGTAGCTGAAGCAGCCACAGGTCGCTATACTTGTTGGGATTCCAATTTTCCTTTTACAAGGTCTGGGTCCTCTTCCTTAAAGAAGTTCTTTATTCAGATCCTTCAGATGTCTGAATAAACAGCTTTATTCTTCTTATCCTATAGGCTCTCGTAATAGGAGACTAGGGTCCACTTGTCGGTCCATTACGAGGCTGAAACATTTGCTTTCTATTGTACATGCTACGAGACCCTCCGAGGTGTTGCATGGGACAATTGGTGTGGTACTTAGTGCTACTATACCAGATGTTGTGCCACATGTATCATTGATGATCATATTGGAGTGGTTTTTGCCCACATTTGATGTGTCCACTCTTCCCGTGAGCTAAGGAAAGTTTTGTGGCTTCCCTTTCATCGATGAAGATAAATTTGTCCTACGTTTATAAAAAGAGATCTAAGGCGCACGCCCATCGATTCTCACCTTAGTTGAGGATAGAAGTTGATCGCCCTACTCCGGCGAATACTCTGTGGGTTAGGCAAATCCTTGCCACCACGTCTCTTGAAGTCCCAACGCTACATGTAGAATGACTTTCTACATTTGATGGCAGGGGATTTACTGTCCTTTGCTTTGAAGAGTGCTTATTCTACGTCTTTCATTTATTAAGCAAAGCTATATTGGATGCTCTATAATCCAATTGGGGGACGCCCCAAAACCTCTTTGTTATTTACGTGTTGTATCGGTTAGACCACCTTGCTAGTCTTCATCGATCCATGTTTAGCTGGGATACACACATCCCAAGCTGTTTGAGAGTCCCTCACTCGATTTGAGCTATGGTTGCCTTTTGGCTATGCTCTTGATGAGAGCATTTCATTGCTAATACCAATCTACATGTTTAGCATTTGATTTAGTCAGTTACTTTGAACCTGACTAGAATTTGGTGTCTCGCCTATCTAGAACCTTATTGACCTTTTTAGGTTTTTGGTGAAAGAGAATCTTTTCGAGATTAATCCACCTGTCTCATATCCAACTCCATGGATATGTTTTGTTTGACTTGGTTAATTTTTATCACCTTGTCAATAGTCATGTTGAACTGATTAGACACTTTGCCTCTATAAATCAGTCCATGACTCGTTGTGATATTTCGATATCCAACACTACCGGTTAGACCTCTCTACTTATCTAACCGAGATATATCTGCATTTATTTATGCTCCGACTCCAATTTTTTGAGGTCATTGAGATGGTTCCAAAAGTAATCTTACCCCTTAGTTGATCTTGTCTTGGGTTCGCCTTTGATGATTCTTGAGGTTGAATCTAGGATAAATCCTAAGCCTAAGCTTGAACCAGACCATGTATGCACCTTCTTAGGATTTGCAAATACTCATGGTTTTGGGAGATTTGAACTAAGTCATGATGACTGAATCCCTTCCTTTAATGAACTTTCATCTAAGTCCTGAGAACACCTCAGAATGACTTGATGGGTGTCATTGAGATGTGAGTGCTTCAGAGACTATTTAGATCTCTTACTTGTCCATTCAGTTAAACCGATGGAAGCTTAACAGGTAATGAGTCATAAAATCCTAAGAATCTTTATTTGGGAGATTTTTGAGTTAGAAGAAATTGCTTTATAATAAAAAGAAGCTCACCAAAAATAGCCATTCTCAGGAGAACAAAAAAATGTGAACGGCTTCAAAAAAAAAGAAGAAGGAAAAAAATTGCTCAACACTCCTGAGAAGAAGCTTGAGGTGAGTGGAAAAATCCGAAACTTTAATATAAAGAACTTTCTGATCTCAAAATTCTCATGATAAGATCCTTAGGATATTATGTTCAGAGAATTGTTTAAGTGACATTGGGATGGTCGATGAATCAGTAATGGATTTAAAGACATCTCTAAAATAAAAACTTTTCCTTGACACCCGGATACGAATGACGAGGCCTACTTAGGCTAAGGGTGAAAAGAATTATAGGATAGGGGCTAGGGAAAAGTGCTTAAGGAAAATCCTACCTGGACCTGAATTTTGCAAAATCTCATATTTTTCATGGTATATCTGGTCATTCTAGGATGCCTACATGAGAGCTCTTCATACCAGCTCAATTTGGCATGTCATGCCAAATCATTTTCGGTAGTTGCTTAGCCCGATATAAGAAAAAAAGAGATTCTAATAAGCTCTATATAAAAAATATATGAATGCCAATAATAAGAAAATCTATGAATGGCACGAAAGGCTCTTGGAAGCTTTATGGGCTCTTCACCCACTACCTTTTCACGCTTTATGCATCGACCCACTGAGTCCGACAGTCCTTCCTCAGAAGTTGACTTGTCTATTTTTACGTGGATTCTTCACTCACGTGTTTTCACGCTTTATGTGTCGACCCTCTGAGTCCGACTGTCCTTCCTCGGAAGTTGACTTGTCTCTTTTTACATCGATTCTTCACTCACATGTTTTCACACTTTATGCATCGAGCCTCTGGGTCCGACAGTCCTTTAGAAGTTGACTTACATCTTTGTACGTGGACACTTCACCCACGTGTTTTCACGCTTTGTGCGTTGATCCTATGAGTTTGACAGTCCTTCCTCAAAAGTTGATTTGCCTCTTTGTATGTGGACTCTTCACCCACGTGTTTTCACGCTTTATGCGTTGACCCTCTAGGTTCGGCGGCCCTTCCTTTGGAAGAAAGGCTTGCCATCTCGTGGGCTCTTCACCTACTACCTTCACGCTCTACGCATCGACCCCCAGGGTCCAGTAACCCTTTGTCTGAAGGTTGAGCTACCCTTCTCCTTGATTGTTCCAAATGGATTTTATCCAACGCTCCTATCAATAGGCAATAATTGAAGAGATATTTGGCTTATCCTCTTTTTCATGTACTCATTGTACTTTATGAGGAAAATGTATTTTGAAGCACATGCACTTTGTAATCTAGTTTTTGGAGCAATGTAAAATGTGCATTTTCAGTTGTCTCTTCCTTATGTGGACTCCCTATAATGATCACCTTGCATATATTAAAAGATCACTCATAAGTTTCTACAGTTTCATGTAGGAGAAATCTTGTTTTTCTCTTAATTTGATTGCTGGCTCGCATTTCGGGCAAAGTGGAAGTCCTACGGGTGACTTATACCTGGTGCAGCCACCAATCTCTATAAGAGAAGCCTCGCCTTTCTCTTACCTTGTCTTTCGTCGATCTGCTCTATGCAGTGTCCGAAGACTACCACTCCCGCTAGTTGCGAGTATGGTTGATATACACGTCCCGTTCATCCTTATGAATGTGGAGTACATGTTTGTCCCCCTTGCTTTGAATGAATGCGGTTGAAATCCTTTTATGGAAGTGGTTTAGCTTAAAAGCTACACATTTTTGTGGGTAAACCATCATCATCCTCCATTTCTACATCCTCACAGTGTGAGCAATTCATATAGCTTTGTCGGGAAGAGGCATGTCGTATTGGCCATAAAACTCAGCTTACATAACCGATCTGTGCCTAAGCGGAGTACTTTCATCCATATTTGCATGTCGTATTAGGAGAGTGACCCCTTGTTGGTCGCGATACCTTAACGAGCATTGCTTGCTGGGTTGATCCCGATGAGCAATGCAAGTTAAGTCATCGAGATTGACACGTGTATGACTGTGCTAAAGATCTAATAGATCTAACTCGTGTCACCTCTCTTAGTGACACCCTTTAGATCCTTTGGATCTTTAAAATGGGGCCGGTATGACGACCCTGTAAAAGTCATACTATACTCAGACCTACCCCGCACTTAGATACTAGGTTGACACACTTTTCGTTAGATGGTGTGCTAGGCTAGGATTTAGGGTGCTAGGTAGTCTTTTTGATGCCTGACTATTGTTCTTTGCTGGATTGGTTGCCCTAGTCAGGTATCTTTCTTCTACATTGTGTCTGTGATGTGACTGCATGCTGCATATGTGTGGTAGTATATTGGGGCGTTCTTCTGCAGGGAGCCATGCCCATTTATTTGCACACACACCGGTACCGCTATAGGGGGAGCAAATAATGATTTCTGACCATTTTTTGTTGCAGGAGCTATTAGCTTTTCCACTTTTAAGGCATGGCTCATAATACGTTATTTGCATGTGAGCTTTCCCGCTGACACTTATTTTCATGCAGGATTGAGTCTTTTATTTTCCTTTGTACTTTTTAGAATCTAGGAGAGTCCTGTAGCATAAATAAGATACGGGCATGGGTTCCGAGACGTTTGGCGCGGGAACCACGTGGAGGGGACCTGGAGTTGATGCTCGTTCCCCGTATCTTAATTCTGCAATTTATATTGATGTATAGAATTAGGACCAGACGTGTATATGCGGAGTTCGACCGCCTTTTTATTTTCTGGGACATGTTAACGACCCAGCGGCACTGGCCTTTTATTATTTTGATTTGTCTTGACTTGCTTTTTGCAACATATTGCATGTCTGCACTTGCATGTGTTTTTCTTGTTTCTTTCTGTGGTTTATCTGGGATTTCACGATATAATCTAAGCTCATTAAGGATCCTAAAATAGTAATTTTCTACAAAATCCTAAATAAAATATTCAAGATAATTAAAATTTAGGATTAAAATATTTAGGATTTAAAAATTGCAACGCTTACTTTTCTGCATATACTACTAGGGCCTCCACAATACTTAAGGACCGCTCCAGATAACTGCATCCATATTTGCATGTTTCGAGGAGGAGTCCCCGTGCTTCTCCAACCTGACTGGCCCAGCATACCTCTTTATATATGGTTGTCTAGTGCGCATAGGATGTTAGAAGGCTCCCTGACCCAGACAGGGTGTATGTCCTTTCGTTTGGAGCATTTCTAGCTTTGTAGCTTAACCTCCATTTTCTTTTCTTTCCTGAGGCATCATTGTCACTTTGGTAGTTATAAGTCCCATCTCTTGGAGCTCCATCTTTTAGTCATAGGATAGAGTTTTGTTCCTTTGACCTTAGGGCTACTGAGGTTCCCATGGACGACGCAATTCACGGATTGCTGACCGGGGATCTCAGGACGTGTTGGGTCAACTACCTTCACGACCACGTAGACTTAGGGTCCTATTAGTTGTGGATGACGGGTCTGTGGTACCTCAACCAAGGTACCTCTACCTCTTAGGATCACTCTACCATCCTTTTTGTTGAGCCCCTTTAAGCCCTGTCGCTCCTTGACATCGTTGATATTATTTTGACAGCCCGATACCGATGAGCTGCCGCCCATTTGGGATACGACGATTTCTCCTTTGCCTTTATGGTCTGGACGTGCTTTGACGTGTTGAGATATCCCCGCCAAGATGATTTAGGTTATTTTGTGGGCCCCGTGTGCCGATGAACCGCTACCCATTCAGGATGTGAGAGACTTACTCTCTGCCCGATTGCTTAGCACGAGCTTTGAAGCATCGAGACTGTTCCCACACGGAATAACCTTCTTTTGAGTACCTATTACCCTAGGTTTATGATAATCCAAGCGAAACTCTTTTTATCGAGAGTATTCTTGGGTACCCCCTAAGACGTAAATAACCAAGTGGGATACGTTCCCTTGGGAGTGCTCTTGACCCCAGAACAGGCATCTACACATGAATCTCTGATTATGGTAGTCTACGTAGGTATTCTTTCGCGGATATCAGTTTAAGGTACTTTCATCCAATCTTATTTGGACGGACACTCTTAACCTATCCTTGTGAGGTTTACCGCACATAGGCTCTCCACGTTTTATGCTTTCTCTTATTTGTCGCTTTTTCGTATGTCCCTTCTTATTCGGTTCCTCTCCTCTTTGAATCACTAATTTGATTTGGGAGGGAGATTTATTCGAATAGGGGAATTATACGACGACCGACAAGCTGGCGACTCCTTCTAAAATAAAAGAGAGAAAAATGAACGAAAACATTGACTTTAGGTTTTGAAGTAGAGCTAAGGCACTCACTACAATCACCTCACTCACAATCACTCAATACCCTAAATCAAAAATTCCTTGACTTTGATCCCTTGATCCATTGGGAGACTCATGTAGATGATCCCCTAAACCCTATGGCCCTAGGCTTGAGTTTAGCTAAGACTAGTACATAGAGGACCTAAATGGGGTCCCCATTGGTCTGTAGCTTATATATGGTGGTCGGCACCCCCATTCTACCAAAAAAACCCAACTTGGACTTTTTGCCCCTAAACTCCTCCAAATTACCTAAGTACCCTTGGAACCCTAAATTTGGCCAAAATTCCCAAACCTACCCAAAATACCCAAATTTGTTAAAAAATTATTTCAAACCTTTTGAAAACATCCAAACTCCCCAAAATCACCAAAAAATTTCCAAATTACCAAAATGCACCTCCTTAGCCCAAAATTTCAAAAATTCCAAAAAATCACAAAAATTCTACAAAATCCCAAAAATTCCCAAAACCTTCCAAATATTTCCAATTTCATTTTTCTCAACTACCACATGACCCAAGTTGACCAATTTGATCATTTGGACCAAAACTCCCAAATTGCCTTTAAAGGCCAAAATTTCCCCAAATTTACCTTAAATGTCCATCAATCTGGGCCCAATTTTCCCCAATTTCAATTCTAAACTCAAATTCACATTCCATATGACCAATATAAACCAAATTCAAGCTCAATTGACCCATGCTTTGAGCCCAATTTTGATCTAAATCAAACCCCCTATTTTGGTCATATGACTTAATCTCATAAAATTGAACATATAGCCTACTCAATTTGCCACAATTTAAGTTTAAAACTCTTCATAACACTCCTACACATCAAACTTGACCTTCAATTTGCCTTGGTGAAGACCAAATTTCATTTAATTTCTATGTTCAAAAGCCTCAATTTTGCCCTAAATTTGCCATACCTCAAAATTACACCAAATTGATAGCCTTAACCCCAAAAGTGGCACCCAATTTATGTTGAAAGTCTTCATCACATTCCTATTAACCATTATAAACAATCAATTTGAACTTAGCCCAAGCTTAGCCCAATCTAGACCCAAGTCTAGCCCAACATGCTCAAATTGTCCAAAATCTCAGAATCCTTCAACTTGAGCCCCCAATTGAACTCAAAATCATGTCAAGTCTTCACCAAAAATCTTCATGAAATCATCTACATAATGTGGATTAATTAATTGTGCTCAAGATCATGGCTAGCCTAGCCTAAACCCAAGCATTGGCCAAATTGACCTACATGGACCCCTTCACCAAAAATTAACCTAGCCATGTCAAATTGGCCAACCAAAGATCACCACAGCCACTAAGCCCTTTCTTTGGACCAGGTTAAACCTTACAAAACCCACAAAACCAAGCTATGGACTAATGGGTCCCTAAATTCAGGGATTTATGCCCATATTTGGGTCTTAAGCCAAAATCCTCACCATTATGACTAACCCTTAGGGGTAAGTCATAATTGAACCTCCCACAAGCTCACCTGACCTCTTGGCCAGCTCCCCTATCCTTATCGGCCAGCCTAGTGTCTGAAAAACACCAAAATCGTGAGACACCTCCCCTAAATCCAAACCCAATTCAAACCTTGAGGCCACATCATCCAATTTTAAGTTTAGAGCCTCTCTGCCCTCCACATAGGCAACACTTTGCACCCTTCAATTGACCCACAAAGCTACTATTGACCATTTTTATAAAAGCTCACCTCCATGGCCAAGGGGAGAGGTGGTGAAATTTTCTCAAAGAGAGACCTCCAAATTGATCCCACGGCCTCTTTAAATCCTCCTCAGCTCACGCCAACCATTTTCCCCACTGATCCCCGCTGTGGAAGCTCATATTGGAGATCAAACTTTTGGCAAAAGCAAGATAAAACTCTGCATAGCTCCACAGTCCACCAAACTCCAATTAAACTCACCCACACCATCACCACAGTGAAAAAAGAAGAAGCCTCACCAAATCCCCAGTATACAGAGCCTCTAGCATAGCTCTAGACCAACACTTGAAGTCAAGCTTGGTTGAATTCATACGAAGACCATTCACCATAGTAAGAGGCTCAATCCCTAGCCACCTCGGACCTCCAAAAATATGTTGAGCACCTCCGATTGAAGCTTCCATTCCCAGAACAAAGGAATTGAATTTCCCCTCTTCACGAGTTTATTTTGATTCTCCATTTGATTAGGGTTTTTTTCATGGCATGATTACCATATGGATATGTTCTAATAGTCAAGACGAGCATTTGGAAACAAATTTCACTTGATTTGGTTGAGAAATGAGTGAGATATCAAGGTTTGAAAATGAATGGTTCTCGGGCTAGGGCATCGGGGACGGCTTTGATCGCACCGGATGGAGAAACGAAACGAAAAGGCGGGATGTGTGGTGGCATCAAATGGGAGCATTTCGCATGCGCGGCGCCGCGTCACTTATGTAGAAAAATAGGGCTTTTTCTGATTTATTTAGTTCCCTAAACTTTAAAAATTCATATCTTGGTGTAGAAAAATTATAAAAATAAAATAAAAATACTCACTTGATCAGTTAATAGAGGAGAAAAATATGAAAATGGTTTGAAGTTCATTTGATGCATATTTTTTTTTGTAATTAATTAAATAATATTTTGAATCTTTTGATTCTCCATGCATGTAGACATTTTACCATAGCTTAAAATATTGACATGTTGTTCCCTCTGTCTTAGGGATCATTCTCTGATTTTTTTAAAGTCAAAGAAGATCTCTAGATAGAGATTCATATTTTTCAAGTTTATGAGTATTATTTGCATAAATTAATCATAATAATTAGCATGTTGTTTAGAAAATTTCAAGAAAATTTTGGAAGATTTGTCATGATCAGAGAACACTTTCGAAAATATTTCATGGGCTAATTCATTAAGAATACACTTAACTTTCACCAAACCCTTAAACACAAAAAAAAAATCAAATTTTCAAAAACATGAACATCTAAATGACTTGATTTTAACTCTCCATTGTAATTTAAAGTTTAGAGAGCTCCCCATAAAATTTTCAAAATATTTGGAGCTCATTTGATAACTCAAATTGATTTTCTATGTTAAGTGTCATTTTTAACACTAAAATGAGTTTTAATAATTAAAATATAAGTCAAAAGATTATAAAACTTAGCTTTTTGAGTTCTCTATCATCAGAGGATTTTTTTTAAATAAAATGGAGATTAAAATTAAAACTTCATTTTTAGCCTTTTTTAATATTTAAATAATTAAAAAATGATAAAAATCACAAAAATAACAAAATTCATGGAAATATTCTAAATTGTTTCCTAAGCACTTCAGAACAATTGGAATATTTTTTCCTAATTTTCTAAGTGAAGCTATTGAATTTTGAAGCTTAAAATAATTTTTAAAGGCTAAAAATGGATTTTAACTAAAATAATTCTAAAAATTTAAAGAAAACTCAAAAAAATGTAAAATTTGTTTCTATGGTTTTCTTGACATTATAAATGTTTAATAAAAAAATAAAACTTAATTTTCCACATTTAAAATGTTTTATAGTGAATAAATAATCAAAAAATTAAAATAATTTTAATAATTCAAATAAAACTCAATAGATCGTGAAATTTGGTCCGAAGAGTTCTCTAGGATAATTCTACCTCTAATAAAAATTTTAAGGGATTAGGCTTTTCTTTAGTCAAGTTATGTATTTTTCTTTGAAAAATCCTATTTTTGCATATAAATAAATATATAAATTAAATTAAAATTTGAAAAATCATATTTTCTCCTCTGATGTCATAATTGACCCATGAGTGAGGTGGGATGAAAATTTAAAAGTTATTTGAATTAACTTTGATGAATTATGAAGTATATGTAATTTTGAAAATTTAACCTTAATTAACTTTTAGGCGTAAGTCGAGAAAGAGGAAATGGGTAACCTTTGATCCTAATCAACATATTTGGATGATTGAAACAAAAGAGATTAATTGGTAGAAACCAATCTCACTTTTCTTAATTAAAAGGATAAATTTGTAATTTTTTTAAATTATTAAAATTTAGAAGTCTATTAAAATAAATGATCCTAGACTTAGGGGTATAATTTTAGGTGTTAATAACTCATATATTTAATACCCCATTTTGGATATTCAAATAACATTCAAAATTCTTGATGATGAATTATTATCACTTAGAAATTTCCTTCGAAATAACTAAGACATCCACCCAAAATCTTAAAGGCTTCTTAGTGACCTAGGCTAAATTAAATTTGGATAAATGAGGATTAGAAAAGTGAACATAAAATTTGAACATCATTAAAAACACCACAAGCCTAGATTAAAAAAGTTGGCTAAGTGCCTTGATAGCATTAACTTGCCCCTTTAAAAGGTTTTCACCTACATAATTCTCAAATTAAATTATAAGTGATAATTACCCTACTCTTAGGGATAATTGAAACATAATTGTTCACTGAGCATTAAAGGTATTTACAGGATGAGTTATTAAGGAACATAATAAGTTTAAATGAGCTTGAGACTTTTCAGCAGGCAGTGAGAGGGAAGCATGGACTTTATGTAAAATGCTCTCATATGCATTCTGAGTTTCAGGTAGTGGAACGAGAAGACTCGTCAGGTTTTTTATAGTTTACAGTGTTGTCTTTCTTGTACTTTCATATTGTACTCTTTTATGCTCACAAAACTTGCATGCTAAACAACAATGTCACCTTGCATGAAAACTAAAACTGCTAAGATAGCCGTAAAAATAAATCCAAAATCAAAATTTAAACAAGATGAAATTCACTGTCACAACAGTCAAAATATAAGACAACTCAAAATTTAATCACAAACAAAAGAACAAAACAAAAATTACAAGTAAATTTAGATGTCTCTATCGGATGATCAGGAATCCCTAAGAGGAGGTATCCTATGAATGCTAACAAGATTTACCATGGTTCAAATGAAAGTATGGAACTCATTAAATTGAGTTTAGTAAATTCATTTAGACTACGTGAATACAAAAGAAAATAGTTGTGTCAGAATGAGGGAACCATAGGATCCTAACCAGTGTCGCTCTAATCACTTTTAACATCCCCCATAAAATTTAAAGAACTACAAACATAGGGCCACCTGAATTAACATCATAACTTGACACCCTAGAAAACTTAAACTCGTCACGATAAGGAGCTTAGAGCTAGCATGGTGGCCAGCACGACCATCTTCAACAGCAGAACCTGCTTCCCCAGCTAAACATTTCCTTCCTTAGAATTAAATAACCAAGTCATAGGATTTCGAGGTTGTCTGCTTATGCAAAAAAAATCCTAACCTTATCTTTAGGCATTTGCACAATCATGTTATGCAATCTAAGCCCTAACTCACCTTAGGATTTCGAGGTTGTTGTTCATCATGACGTAAATCCTTACATCTTCCAGGCTATTTGTGTGATCTTTTCACACGAATGTAAGCCCTAAATAAAATTGGCAAGATGAAACACTCAAATAAATTTCTCCTCAAAATCGAAGCCAAACCATAGAATAGACTGGGAAGTCACCGAGGTTTTTCTTTGGATCTATGACAACCCCTAGTTCTTCCTCCTTTGGACTCTACAATAAATGTTCCAAATTCGAACCATTCCCATTTCACACCTCTTCACCTGATCTCGTTGAAAAGTCTTATCCTTTTGAAATATTTGAAGATAATATTTCCTAATTTTTATTGAGAGTTTTCTTAGGTGACTTCGGTTATCTAAGATGTAATTAACTATAAAGGTTTGCCCTTATAGGAAGCTCGTCTGAACCCAGCTTAATATAAACTCTGTTTAATTCTTCAAATCAAATAGGAGAAATTATCGGCAAATAAAATAGTTTTACAGACTAAATGAATGTCATACATTTCTTAGTTTATTTGATTGAGTCTCACCCTCAAGTCTTGTGTTTATCCTTCGAGATAAATACAGGATTTGAGATACAACGCTCTTTCATTTAAACTATGAAATATATATATTCAGTTTGATTTCATATTTTTTTAAACATTAAAACGTCATTCCGAAGCAAGCGATGGGATTTTGATTCTGGTGACCTACAGGTTCCAATGGGCAACTCTTCCAACCAAAAAAAATGTCGACAATAGTTGAAATAAAGAAATAAAGTTTACTAATTCCTAAAAAAGCAAGTGAAAGTAAATGCAGTGATTTATAAAATTCAAGATATATATAAAGATAAACTTTCTTCTTGCAAATAATTCATAATCTGTAGGATTTCAATTTTTTTTGAAGTTAATTGTGATATTGTGAAAAATACGAGCATGCATATTCCTTACTTCTTCCATTATATAAAGGGCATTGGCTAATCTAAAGATGATGCAGCATGTATAGTAGTGTTGGGTAGGTTCTAGTCTCTCGCTTCAAGATTACCAACTATGCCTTCTCTATAAGACCTATCTGTAACCCTTAGTTTCTAACTCTAGACCAAATTGATAAAATAACCTAGTCTATCACCCTAGAAACATCAATTCTACACAAATCAAATCTTATCTCCCTCTCTATTTGCACTCCCCCTTGGACGATTGCCATGGCTCTTTTCATGGTGAAATGTGATACTCACTTGTTATAGAAATTTTAGCCTTTCTGAGTCTATAAGTTTCTCAACAAATTTTAATTATACAAGTGGTCAATTTATAAAGTAAACGAATGACTACTGAAAACTACTCGGAATGAATGGGGATAACAAAACAAAAAGAAATTCTAAGAAACTCAAGACCACAACTTAATTATTTCATATTTCAAGGAGAAAGAAAGAAAACTACTCAGAATGAATGGGGATAACAAAACAAAACATTTTTATAAAACTCTAATCCAAAGTACAAAAGATAAAGATACAAATACTTATCTAGAATGTTTCCCCAAGTATTTTTTTGAAGTTCTCTGACTTCTCTGACTCTAATGGACTTTTTCAAAACTCAACAAACTTCAGAAGTCACCAAGACTCACCAAAGTGGTTGTCCACTCTATACGTGACTCTAGAACACACTGACACACCCACACACACAGCCCTAGCACTCTTCTTAGACGTTTAGAATTAATCCCTATTTATAGAGCTTCAAAAATAACCAAGGTTTGCTTCAGACATCTCTTCAAAAATTGGCCTCATTCAATGTATATTCTAGAAAACAACTATGGCGCCTAGGCACCAAAATTATCGCCTCTAGGTGCCACGTTTTGCATCTGGAGCTTAGGCGCTATTTTGTCTGGTTTTGTCATTTTTCTTTGCTATAGCCCATTTTTTCTCATTTTTCTTGTATTTTTGTTTCTTTTTCCTCTTAAACTCATTTTCTTGCACGTATAACCAGAAACACATAAAATACATTTCATTAAAACAAAATATCCTAAAAAATATGTCTAAAATGAGCATGAAAAGAGGTAATTTTATGTCAGATCAACGGGCAGAGAAAATTATACCTTAATCAGACAGGTAGCTCCATCCTTTTAATAGGAAAGTCGCACAGGAATTTGTGTTAGTCTCGCATTTGGTGCTAGTGGTCTCCAAGGGTCTTGAGGTTTTTTTCTGAAATGATTCTTGATATCATTATGAGGAACTTGGCTGATCCCCTTTCTTGGTAGGATATGCCCTGATCTTGGACCTCAGGGGCTATCATTTATCAAGTTTTGTACATGTTCATAGGGCGAGCATGTTTAAATTTGGGATTGCATGTGTTCACGTTCATGTGACCTTTGACTTCTTGTGGGTCATCTTTGACCTTGCTCGTCTTTTGGTCCATAAGATCTCTTTGAGATTTGTGCTGACATATTATCGACGTACATGTTTACTTAAGGCTAAATTGTTGTTGTTATACCAACTGATGTTTGTCATTTTTGTAGTCTTGAATTTGATGAATGAGATACGTTGTGAATGCTTATGATCTTTATGCCTATCTCTGCCCCTCTAGTCCTTCAATGATTGGTTTGGATTGAATTTTAAGCATTTTGGGTGATTTCTTATTTACATCCTTATTAATTGAGAATATTTTAGAATTTTTTAATTACATCTTAAGCAATTCCACCATTTTTTTTACTCAAAACATTATATCCCACCCTCTTACAAAGCAGCTTGAAAATGTTAATTATCTCCTTTATCATAAATGAAAGGCGAGGTAGACACAACTGAGATCCCAAGCCAAGACTCAATAACTGTAGAAATCGACTTCTCCTTCATAGCCGAAAATAAGTCGAAAATCATGTTCCGACATCGGTGCGTGCATATATTGTAAAAATGAAACTAGAAAAAAACTCCGGAAGTACTGTTGCTATCATGTTTGTTGCCCAGCTTCAAATTTTGGAGGTCACAATTTAAAAAAGATATAAAGGGATAAATAACCTATTTTATCCGCACATCTTTGGCCCTCCATATCTTGCAGCCGAATTTCAAAAATCTACAATATCTCGGTGAGAAAACGTTCTTTATGGCGAAGTGACAAACGGATGAGGCGAGCACTCGACAAATGAGCTGACAAAGAATCATGAGCCTGCTTTCACATTTTTTAAATTCTATTCATTTATTTATTTTTTGTTTAGGTCGGGAACACGCAACTAATTTGATTGGGTGCTTTACGTGTGCAACTAATATATCTAGAACAATATATATATATATATATATATATATATATATATATATATATATATATATATATATATATATATATATATATAT
>NEWO01000153.1:1136472-1146840 GCA_003013225.1 Phalaenopsis aphrodite | reverse complement strand
TCAAAATTACATTAATTTATTTTTAAGATAAAAAAATAAAAATATAAAAAAACACATCAACTAAATATAATAAAAATAAGAAGCATCTTTAACGGCTTCTTTTAAAAAAACACTAGCACCGAAACAATCCACGCCGCATCAATCGAAGCAGAGCATTAAAAATCCTCCAAGTTTTTTTTTTTTATTATTATTTTACCTTTTTTTTTTTCGAGTAATTGATGAGACGGTACTAGATGTTGCGGTGCTAAATTGATGAGATAATCCGCTCCAATAAAAAATATTGTTTTTAAAAATGACAATTTTCCCAATTTCATCAACATGCAATTTGTCTGCTTCAAATTCTTTTAGTGCTCTTTAATCAAATAACCTGATTCGTTTCTATCAAAACAGTGACGAGGAAAAAGAAAATGATCAAAATTATGGTTTGTCATTGAAAACTACAGTCCAAGGAGAAGCATCCTTAACAGTCATATTAAATTCGACCTAAAATATATCAATTAACAAAAAAAGTAAGGACTATTGGGCGTCATTTGAGAAGGTTCTCTGCATTCAAGTATGGTATGCTCCAATCTCGATTCATCAAAGTAATCGGTCATCTCACATCAATCAACCGGCCAAGCGCTCTCACTCAGTCACCTCAATCGATCCATCAAGCTTTATCCTTAGGACAGTCACTCTCACTCTATCTTTATCGAGAAACATAGACATAAAAGTCTGCATCGATCTCGAGACGATCCAACCATCGAAATAAAAAGAACTGAAATGTCTTGTGCATTTCTTTTCAAATCATGACTAAATATGTAGTTTTTTTATATCTTTTACCCCTCTTATCTTTTATAAATAGGGATGCTTCATGATGTAAAAATGACTCTTCTGAGGGATCCCAATTGTCACACATATATTTGATGAAACAAAATGGGTCTGCAACCACGAGAACACTCCATTTCTCCTGCCGAGGGAAGTCCCCCACTCCTTTTACCTCTCTCTCTCTCTCTCTCTCTGACGCTCTATTCCTTAGGCATGATCCATCGAACAGATTTGGATCCAACATCCTTTAAGGTGCGGTTAGCGTGGATCGTGATGTGAACAATAAGACGAGCAAACACCAAGGGGTAACTCTTCAGAGACACAATCCTAGCAAAGAACATACAAGAAACATGTACAAAAGCGGATCAATTTTCTATACTCCTCATCACCTGCAATATTTTAGAAACCTCATCTCTTTCTCCATGTTTCCTGATAGATTTAGTGTAAACAGAGGCAAGCCATACACCCATCGCCTATGAAGCATCCATCTCACATCATCTCATAACAACCATGAGATTTGTCTCCCCATAAACTTACTAAGTCTCCTCAAACTTCCCATGCGTTTTCTTTCCAGGCAACGCGTACCTTCACTCCTCATTGCCTCTCAAGCTGCAAGTTTTCTCTCCACTTCTACCTCCAATTGAGACTTTCACTTCCTCTACTCATGCTCTTTCTCTCTCTCACTCTTTCGCATTTCTTCACTCTCCACTCCATTATTCTTCTCTAACAGTAAACTCCATTTCCACATCTCTCTTTTGCTACAAGTGGGGTTCTTTTACCTAGTGGCCAAGTTTCGCTGACTGCACTACATTCTAAAAACTCGTCTTTATTCTGTCGACCAACCAAAGACAGGAGATTTACATAGTTACCATTAAATTCATAAGCCTCAATTTAAATACATATAAACATACACACACACATTTCGTATCTTTATGTTTTTTCATACATACCATCTAATCCACACACACGCACACACAGATATATATATATATATATATATATATATATATATATAAACCAAAAAAAGAGATAGCAGCTGGTTTTCCAAGGGCTCTTCTAGGGTGTCTGCGAAATGGATTATTGCTGCAAAGGTTGGAGATTTATTTATGGTTTTCTCTGGATATTCTCAACTACTCTAGTATGATTGGAGTATTTGTCACTTTCTTTCCTGGTTTTGCTAAGCTTTTTCCTCTTCCCGGGCTTTTGGTGTTTCAAATTTTGATGTTCCATTGATTTATGGCCTCTTTTGGAAGCTTCTGTTGTAGAGCTTTATTTTGTTGTCTTCTGGTCTTGGTATCTATACTGGTGTGCTTTGAAGTGCTACGTTTATTCCTCTTGACTTTGCTGGCTTTTTCTGTTTCCTGGGTTGTTGAAGGTTTTACTACCCTCATCCTTTGGACTGTTGGCTCTTTTTTCTTACTGCTCTCGAGCTCCCTGATGATTGATCCAAATGCATTGGATTTGGCAACAAATATCCAATGGTCTAAAGCCACTTTTGCAGACATTGTGGGAAAGGGTTTTGAAACTATTAAAATTTTGATGACTTAGTCTTCCTCAAGCTTACCATGAGGGTGCTGACCACTTATTTAAACCTATAGTAAGGAAAGAGGGGAAAATGGCTAGCTTTTACTTTAATGAAGACATTCATGGACTTACTGACAGCTACAAGTTCACTCTTATAGGGAAATCTCAATTGGGTCATTGATCCCTCTTGATACGGCTAATATGCAAAGTACAACAATAATTCAAATTATATTTCACATATATTTCTTTATTTTACAACAAAACAAAAAACTTGATTCTGATGAAAAATAAGAATTTAACTTTTAATTTATATATTGGGATACTACGCAAGTATACGTATCGTTATCAAGTAATCTAGGACTTTTTGATTAAGACCTGGATATCAAACCCACATGGAATTTATAAAATAGGTACTTTTAGAAAACTTTCTATTTTTAAAAAGACAATTACTTAAATTGAATATATTTTGCAGTAATAAAAATTCAAATATTTTTGGTATTTTTGATATTTTGATAAAATAGTAACAACTTAAAAAGATAACTAGAGTTGTAGATGAAAAACACTTAATAAGAAAATTATCTTTTTTCTTATCATGAATCAATAATAAGTATAGGAATTATGTTGTGGAAGCATGCAAATTGTACTTTGCCGAATAGGAGCAATAATATTCTTTACCCGTACTAGAGTTGCTATGAAGAACATTGGCTAATTTACAATTTGAATAGCTCTGAAGGCCGGCTACGCAGGGATGATACTAGCTCTCACTCTAGAGATCCCTCGATTCTCTCCACCTGGGGGGTAACATCTCATATCAAAACCTAATATAATAAACCAAGTTGGGGGCTTTAACCTGTCACTTTAAAGTCCTCTAACTCTACACCCTTCATTGAATATTTCCCTATTTATTTGCACTCAATCATATGAACTACATTCTAATTCATACAACCTCATGTGATTCTTTTCGATTATTGTCTGACACAATACCAGCCTGGTTCTTACATGTTCTCACAATAGATTTTAACATCTAGATTGGCCAAATCAAGAAGTAAATGAAGTGCATGGATTTAAATCATCACAACTTCTTCCAACATTAAAGATCAATACTCTCCATAGTTTTCATCCAAAACATAATTACTTATCATTTTAAGAAGAAAGATAAAGAAAACTACTCCGAATCTATTGAGAAAATAAAACCATACTTTAGTTAAAAGTAGAAATCATTGTCAAACCAATAATAAGTCTCAATTAAAACCAAAAGTAGTCTAAGAAAAAGATAAAAACTTATCTCAAGTTTTCCACCAAAATCTTAAAGTTACTTTGAATCTCTTCTCTTTACAATCACTCAAAATAAACTAACAAAAAGGATAAAATAAAAGTAAAAGTGGTGCCTGAAAATCCTTCTAAACTAACTCCCCAAATGAGAACTTTCAAAACTATCCAATACATTCAGGACTATTTTCAAAGTCCTCTCTTCTTTCTTTTATAGTTTTCTAAGAGGTGCCTTAGAAACTCTTCAAAATATGTCTAAATTTGATTTATTTCCCCAAGAGATGCATCATTTCATGATAATTTTTGTCCATGGTGGTTATAACCACCTATTAAGCTAATGGGTGCCTCAAAAACCTCTTCAAAATTTGCAAAAACTGACTTTACTCATCTAGTAACTGCCACTAGCGCTTAAGCGCGGAACCTCTAGTGCTTAGGCACAGCCTTCACTGTTTAACCGGCGCGTAAGCGCCAAATCGGGCGCTTAGACGCCAAAACTCATTTGCATATTTTTCACCTTTTTGCTCTAAATTTGATCATTTTTCACTCCTATAACCATTTTTCACATTCTATTTGTATCTGTAAGAAAAAAACAAAAATATCTTCCATTAAAGCGCAATATCTCAAAAATAAGTATAAAAATGTGTCTAAAAACACTATGTATTTTAGGTGTATCAAAATCCCCCAAACTTAAAATATTACTTGTCCTCAAGTGACACTTCAATCTTTAAAAACTACATATGTATGACATGTATATGAGTTTCTTTAGGAGTTACTAAAATTTAGATTTTGAAATATGACAGTCTAATTTAGAAAAAAATATTCAGTAAATGAGACCAATTTAAAGTTTAGAAATTCTTAAAGTTAAGAAAGATGAAAATATGAGTATCTATGTAATTCAGAAATGTATTGTAGATTTTCTAAATTAAAATTTAGTACTTTTATTATCTCCACTTAAAAATTTTAATTAAAAATAATTTTATTTATTATATTATATCTATAAGCTTAAGAGTTTCTCAAGTCTTGTACTTTTAGAAACATCAAATGTAGAACCAATTTTTGATTAGACACTAATCCTCAAGCTTCTCCTTCCTAAAGCAAAGTCTTGATATAAGTCGTTTACTTATAAATATAATAATAGTTTTGAAAACTATTTTAAAAAATAATAATTTAAGTATTTAAAATAAAGGTCTAAATTATCTAAATTTTTCAAAGTTATAATTTTTCTTACTAAAGATAGTTACTTATATTTATCATTTTCTCATCTAAATGTTTTAATTTAAAGTTTTTCTTCATTATTAAAAAGTTTTTTAAAATTTTCTTACTAATTTCTAAATCAAATTTTACTTACCTAATATAAATTCATATACATAATCAATTTTTTTCTTTTCAAATCAAATTCTTACTAATTTCTAAATCAAATTTTACTTCCCTAATATAAATTCATATACATAATCAATTTTTTTCTTTTCAAATCAAATTTACTTTTTTGCACAGTTGGGAACAAATAAAATTTCAGTTTTTTTTTTAAATGTTTTTTATCCTCCCAAACTTAAATTTTTAATAGATTAAACAGTTTAGCATTAGATATATATAAGTAGGAATGAAAATTTAAAAATAACATGCGAACAGGATTTTAAACCTGAATGATAAAAGTATAAAACTAAAAACATGAGTAAAATTAATTTTTTATCAAAGTTTCTATATTTTAATTTTACTTTAACATGTAGAGATTCAAATAGACTTCTAAATAGTGGGTATAAACATAAAAGCAAATATACACACTACTGACATCACAATCTTAACATAAAGACAAAATTGCAAATATGATAAAAGAAAAATACAGCGTAGCAGTTTCAAAAATTTAAATTTAAGATCTAAGTTAGTTAGATTTTTAACCTTTTCAAAAGACATAGAATCAAGTTCAATCCTAATATAACTAAAATAGTATTAAACACACATCAACAGTTACTACCCTAGAATGTTAAAGCAGGCCACTAACAAAACACAACATCACAATAACAATAGAACATAAAAGTTCAAAACACAAAATAGCCCAAAACATCTCACAGATGCAAATGTAGTAAGCCCATACCACATAGTTCATATTATATTACAATCATAAAATAAATCTCTCAGCTCTACTCTTCATCCTCAAAATCACCGCTATACCATTTTTCAGTAGGCTCATAATCATTATATAGAGGATATGGAGGAAATTGCACTCCTAATTCATCTGTAATCAGGCTCTTTAAAGATGAGTGGAATTTCTCTTCATATCACTCTTCCTTCTATTATAACTATTAGTATGATCTGCCAAACGCTCTAAATTTGGTACCTTATCAGCGGTAAAATTGATATTATTCATCATCTTCTTCAACAAATCATCTCGGGTACGAGTAGACTCACCTCGAGATGTAGAAGCACGTGAAGTAGATGGTCTAGTTGAAGAAGTAGCAGAGGTAGATGCAGCAGACGTTTCCATTCCATAGTTCCTGGAAAATACTTCTCTCCAGCCAAAAATTGAATGCTCAGAATAAGTCTTTACATTCACCTTCGTGATGGGCTTTAGAGGTAACAGAACTTCCTCTCAACTATAATATTTAACCCAGCTTGCTTGCACGAAGAAAATATCAAGGAAGCAAATCCCAGACCTGTAGTTGTAACAGATGTAGTATAAATGATGATAGTCTGACAGATCAAAGCTCTAATGTTCATGAGCTTTCCCTCTTGAATAGAATAGTTCAACGTCGCTCTTTCTCTAATTACTGCACTAGGATTATTAGTCGAAAGAAGACAAGCATAAATGAAATAGTGCTAGGCCTTTGAAGGTGCACATAACTTTGAAGTTGGGAAATTTACTCTCCTCTCATTGGTAATCTTCCAAAGTCCTCTCCCAATAGTCAAGTATGAAATACTCTTGTCTAACTCCACTTCAGTAGGACTATAATTTGCATAAAAACATAAAGTATCGATGGTAAATGGTAAAATAAGTTGATTACGTCTGACTAAAAAAGTACAAGCTTTCCTTGAACCATAACTTGATTGTCTTTAGCTTTAAAGAGATTTGTATAGAACTCCCTCACAACAGAAATCACTGTGACAGCAGAGAAACAACAAACTGTTCCCACGGTCGAAGAATAATTAAATCTTCCTCTTCTCCACCAAGATTTCTAAAACATTGCTCCAGAATCAATTTTCGTGACTGTAGAGCGTCACCGTATCGATCTTGAGCCTTTGAACTAGCAAATTTGCTCGAATCAAATGGGCTATCTCTTTTAATCTTCTTCATTCTTAGTGTCATTCTACAAATTTTATAAATACCAAAAATAAATTTGAAAATCAAGTCTGAATCACTAAACTAAACTTCCTAAAGCACAAACTAAACTCCCTAAGCAAATTTCATAGATTTTTCCTCCTTTTTCACCATGAATAATGAATTTTCAAATTTCTCCAAATATGCTCAAAATACATGGTGAAAATCCAAAACTTTTACATAAAAGTAAAGCTCTTACCTTATGGAATCCGAATCTAGCAAATTTTTCTTGATTCCACCAAGAAACCTCCACTTAATTGTGTACCTTAGCCCTTAAAAATCATAATTTTGAGAGGTAGAAGACGATGAGAGGCTTTAAAAATGGTGTTTTTGGACCAAAATTTCACTTTTAACTGTTTGCAAACCAGTTTTCGTGAACCGACGCTTAAGCGAGGGTAAGTCGCGCTTAGGCGCTTGCCTCTTGGGTTAGCTCGCGCTTAAGTGCGATATGAGGCACTTAGGCACCAGTGCATTATTTTTGAAATCTTTAAATTTAAGTAAAATGCACTATTTTCCTAAGTAAACTACCCTTAAATGGTCTCATAGCACTTAATTGACTATTTTCAACTTCCTATAACTCCTTTCTCTCTCAAAATTCTCCTTAATATCTATTTCAATTTGAGGCTTAAATAACAAAAAATTTTCACAAAAACAAACTTATATTAATTCACAAATAAGTACAAATAATATTGGCACTTAATTCTCACTCCAAATAGTCTCGGATGAAAAAATTTTCCTAACTACAAAACACTTAACACACATTAACAATTAAACACATAAGTAACATAAACCCTAACACATGTCTTAAACACTAAACCACATAAAGACAACAACACACACAAAAAAAACATAGAACTTAATTCCATTCTTCATTAGAAGGAACAAATTAAGGCTTTTCATTAGTCTCTCCTGGGGCAACTAGAATATAGAGTTGATAAAGCGGATGACGGTGACGTGCCCTTATGCAATCTTCTTCAATCCACTTTTGCTTAAGAAACATCTCCTTATCTGCTTCCTCTATATAACTAGTGTGTCTAAATTGCTTTTTCAATTGCCATCCAATATGCTTCAGATGTGCATGAATTTCCAATACCTTAGTCTCTAGTACAGACATGGTATTTTCAATTTTGTTAATTTTCTCTGATATCCCTTCAATACTAACGACTAAGAAACTGTTATACATCTCTTGTGCACTTTGACTAATGAATTTATTCCTCATGGTCTCTTCCTTCTTCTTCAAATCTTTCTCCCATGAAGACATCATCTTGAAATCTCTCTCTCTTTCTCTTTTAGGCTTTAGGGCTAGAAATGACATGGGGTGAAATTCCTTCACTATCCCTTCTATTACAGGCCTAAATTCTTCCAATAATTCATAGACACGTTTAGAAACTGCCAAGACACATTTTTCCAAACCTTTAGTTAGTTTTCTCTTCTAGAATATTAATTTTGCACATGTTTTTAAATTGTCGCGCTTAAGCGCCAGGCACATTTTTGAACAAGTCAACTTAAAGTCCAAATTCTCATTTTAACATGTCTAGATCACTAAATAAAGTCTTAAAATCAATACTAACAAATAATAGTCTCAAAAATACTACCCTAATTTTCTTAATCACACATAAAGAACAATCAAAATAAAAACACACTGATAACTATGGGTTGCTTCCCACAAAGTGTTTGATCTTACGTTATCAGCCCAATGTAAGTGCTTACTCTGGTTGACCCAACATCATTACATCATTAAACTTTTGCTGATCCCCTATATAATAAGGTTCTATGTCCTTTTACTTTAAATATTTTTTCAGATTTAGGATCTTTAATATGCACAACTTCATAAGGATAAGTTTTAATCACAATAAATCGACCCATCCACCTTGACTTAAGTTTGCCTGAAAATAATCTTAACCATGAATTATATAGCAAAACTTGGGCCTTGGTTGAAAATTTTTAGTAAGAATCTTTCGATCATGCCACATCTTCATCTTTTCTTTATAAAATTTAGCACTTTCATAAGACTCATTCCTTATCTCTTCAAGCTCATTTAATTGTAATAATATTTTCTCACCAGCATCTTTCAAATTATAATTGAACTCTTTAACTACCCAATATGCTTTATGCTAGTTCAACTAGTAAGTGACAAGTTTTCCTAAATATTAGCCTATTTGGGGTCATTCTTATAAGAGTTCTTTATGCAGTCCTATGAGCCCACAAAGCATAGTCAAGTTTGACTGACCAATTGTTGACCGCATTTTTGGTTGAGGTATAGTGTTCCTCTTTAGTAGCCTAAGTTCTAGCCATAAGACTTTCTATTGATTATTTCTAGAAAACTAGAAAAGGAACCCTCACCATCCAAAATTCTAAACTCCTCATTACTCAACTTAAAGTTCTACATATTTGTCCTAACCTCTTACACTTAGTAGGTGGGTCACTATGAGGGAGCTCAAGAAGAGTTCCTATAAGACTGTTGAACCTTAGAGTTGGCTTTGGGTGTTGGTTTAGAGCTAAGACACTCACTAGCAATCACCTCATTCATAATCACTCACAAATGCAAACTGAAAATTTTCTTAACTCTAATCCCTTAATCTCTTGAGTAACTCATGTAGATGGTCCTCTAAACCCACTTGCCCTAGGCTAGGGTTTAGCTAAAACCAGTACATAGAGGACCCAAAATGGGGTTTCCATTAGTCCATGGCTTATTTATGGTGGTTGGCAGCCCAACTCTACCAAAATGCCTAACTTAGCCTTTTGCCCCTAAACCCCCCCAAATTACGCAAGTACCCTTGGAACCTTAAATTTGACCAAAATTCCCAAATTTACCCAAAATACAAAAATTTGCTCAAAAATCATTTCAAACCTTTTGAAAACACCCACATTACCCAAAATCACCAAAAATTGCCAAATTACCAAAATACCCCTCCCTAGCCCAAAACTTCAAAAAATTCAAAAAAATCCTAAAAATTCTAAAAATACTCCAAATATTTCAAATTTCACTTTTCTCAACTATCATATGACCCAATTTGGTTATTTTTGACAATTTTGACCAAAACCCTAAAATTGCCTGTAAGGGCCTAATCACACCAAATTCACTTCAAATGTCTATCAAATTGGTCCCCATTTCCCCCAATTTCAATCCTGAACTCAAATTCACCTTTCATATGACTAATCTAAACCAAATCCAAACTCATTTGATGCATTCTTTGAGCCCAACTTTGATCTAAATCAAAAGCCCCAATTTTGGTCACATGATCTAATCTCACCAAATTAAACTCATGGCCCACTCAATTTGCCATAATTTTAGTTGAAAACTCTTCATAAAATTCTCATAAATGAAACTTGACCTTCAAGTGGCTCTGGTGAAGCCTCAATTTGACTTAACTTAGGCTTAAGTCCAAAATCCCAAAATTTGCCCCAATTGGCTATACCTCCAAATTTCACCAAATTGATTGCCTTAACCCCAA
>NEWO01000153.1:1110991-1125200 GCA_003013225.1 Phalaenopsis aphrodite | reverse complement strand
AATTAAAACTTTACTACAGTAGATCATAACTTTTATGTAGTACTAAAATTACTTGAGGACAAGTAATAGTTAAGTTTGGGAGATTTTGACCAAAGAAAAATATGTTGAGATTTTCATACCTATTTTACACTATTTTCGATGATATTGCACTTTAAGGAAAGTTATTTTTGATGTTTTGCTCTAGGAATGATGAAATAGGATCATTGGAGCAAAAAGATGCAAAAATGAGCAAATTTAGAGCCAAAAGGACCAAAATATAAAGGATTGAACTAGGGCGTTGACGACGAGATTTTCCCGAGACTCCATAATTAATTCATTAAGAAGGTCCACCGACGGCGTCCTTAAGGCCGCCGATGGCGAGCTCGGTGATTATGTCCAACCAGGCTTTTGGTGAGGACGAATTTTGAAGGGATGCTTAGGCAACTCTTGGGAAAGCTCATCCACGACTTTAAAAGAATATTTTGGCTGAAAATTGGAAGAGCCTAGAGGTCCTGGAGGTTAGAAAGGTTCCATTAGTGTGTAGAGAGTTTGCTAAAGATTTTAAATTATGAGAAATTCTTCTAGAGATTGTAAGAGTGGAGGGAAAGTGAGAGATTTCTTCCTCCTTGATGCTTTGAAGAGGAACTCTTTGTGCTGTAAAGGGAGGAAGAGATTCAGAGGAACTTCGAGAAGTTTTCTTAGGGAGAAATTAGAGATAAGTTTATTTATTGTTGTAGTTTGTAAGACTTTGATTTTATATATGAATTCTGAGTTTTGTTGTGTTCTCCTCATGAGATCTAAGTAGTTTTCTGTCTTTTTCCTTATCTTGAGATTTGTGAAATGGTGATTTGAATTGGTGAAGCCATGAAAATGTTTAAGAAATTGCGATGTTCTTTTCACTTTGATCTTCATTTACTTTCAATCTAGACAATTGATTTATTAAAATTTGTTGAGTTTTACAACTAAAGTGAAGATTACATCCAAGATTCAGGGAGGTCAAAGCCTTTGGAAGTTGGGTGCAAACAAATAGGAAAATAAAATTATCGGGTTTAAAATTGGAGATTTTAGAGTGATAGACTAAAATCTCTAATTCAATCCTATTGTTTAAATGCTGAAGTGTAGATGTTAGCCCTCAAGTGAGGGGAAAGTGGGAGCTCCGAAGTGAGAGCCAGTATCCTCCCAGCCTAGCCGCAGATTCAGTAAACAAGCGTAGGATTAGTCAATGTTATTTATGTCTGGACCTGAGGGTCAAGAATAGGTATGCTCCTATTTGGCACAATATAATTTGAACTAATTCACTTTATCCATTCACTATAATTTCTTGAAAAGGAGAAGGATGCTTTCTTATATATTGAATATCACATTTGAACCTTCATTAGTATCATTAGTTATTTAATAGTTATTAAAATTACCTATTTATTTCAATTTTCTATTAGTGACAGATAAGCAAATTGAACTTCGTTGTTGTGATTAAAGTATTGCTTTATAAAATCTTAGTTCATAGTTCTAATCTTACTCCTTGTGGGATCAATATGTAGGACTCTATTAGAGCCGTATATTACTTGAGCGATACCTATACTTGCATTGATAAGTGGGACTTTACAATTATTGAATATTTATTTTGTCTATATTTATCAAATCTATAATTGTTATCAAGGATTTGGTAAAGTTGCTGAGGAAGTAAATCTTTCAGCAGCAGCATTAAATACTTATATTTTTAAGCATATATAAAGTCACGGTCAAACCTCAGCTACATGAACATCATGCAATTGAGATTTTACTCAAAAGCATTCATGGCCTAGTAGCTTTCATGCTCAAGGGGCTCACCATCAAATCCTTCGAGAAGCTACTTAGTAAAGCCAACAGTCTTCAAGAAGAAATCAAACATATGGATTCACACGAGAAATCTAAGGCAACCAGAGTGTTTGAAAAGAAATTAGGAACAGTAGCAAACATTGACAAAGGAAAACAACCAATGAAGATATATGCAAAAAATTCTCGTCAGTCTTCATCATAGCAGACTCAGAAACATAATAGCCAGTCCAAATAGCGACCACCCCAAGGAGCGTCATCTCAGAATAAGAGATAATCTCTTACAGACAGAAAATGGTGTATTCTTTCAAAGATGAAGCCATATCCAACATGTTCAGAAGTCTTATGAAGAAGCCTGAGTTCAGACTACAGAGCCAAAAATGCCCGAGGAAGTTGACAAGGAAGATGAACCAAATTATTGCTCGTATCATTGATTGTTGGGACACACTATAGAAGAATGCTTCATCTTTAAGGATTAGCCCAAGAAGAACCTTAAAAAAGGGAATATAAAAATTCCAAAAGAATATATAAAAGAACCTGAAAAAGGTTCCACAAATATGATTATAGTCGAGCTGAAATCTTGATTGATCCATATATCAGACAAGAGGGATGGAGTACGTCTTGGGACAGGCTCAAGAGGGTCCTAAATCAAATCCATAATTCATCGAAATAATCTTCCACATATACTCGAAAAGTTGGATGGAGTGCGGGTTGGAACAAATCATCTATGAAAATATTAAACCAAATCCAGAATGCGTCAAAACAAACTTCCATTTAGAGTTATCAGTCTGTCAAGCTCGAGATTAATATTTCACCACAAGAGCTGTCGTTCTCAAAGAAAAAGAGAAAGAATAATTCCATTGTGAAGAATGATAACACGAAGGGTAGGATAGGGGTTGCCTCTACTAGATTGGTTGTCTCAAATTCGGGAAAGAAAATCCTCAAACCCTTGAATTAGAATGAATATCTTTTTACCCCTCCAGGGTCTTCTGAATATAATGATCTTGATTTTGATTACATTTTAAGTGTTTCTAATGATGACATAATTGATTGTGGCCAATCTAACTTCGATATTGATTCCCGAAATGATCTTAAAACCTACTTAATTTTTACGAACTCTTTAAAAACACTGAAGAAGACATCAATGATACCAGCTACGACAGCACCAAAAGTGAGGAGACAATCCTCGAGCACCACGGTACACCACTTGCCATCAACTTAGATCTTTCCGATAAAGAAAAAACACTAAAAAATTCAGGAAAGGTACAATTTACAAAAATAAAGTTGAGGAGCGGAAAAGTGTTACCCACAAGAACGGCTGCATCAGATAATGGAAAACAAATAGTAACACAAGATGAACTACTTCCATCTCCTCCAGTAGAACAAACACATAACCAAGAGAAAATTGGAGGACCATACAAAGTGGATTACAACGTGCTAGCTAATCTTAGGAAGTTGTCAACTTGATTAAGCATCTATGATGCTCTAATCCTATTAAAGGAGATTAGAGAGTCTCTGGTTGTAGTGTTGCTCGACCTAGAGATTTGCTTAGCCCAGTTTGCCAGCACATCCTCAGATGAAGTTTGCTCATTGAAAGAATAGCCTGGGGTGACCTTCACCCATGAAGATTTGTTGCTCGGTACCGCTGACCACAACCGACCACTCTACATCTCCATTAACATTGATAGATTTGTGTTGTCTAGAGTTTTAGTAGATTCTAGAGCATCACTCAACTTGATGAGTCTACGAACATTGGCATATTTAGACATTGAACTCAAGAGCTTACGATCGATAAAATGATGCTAATAGGATTCAACCATAAGGGAGAAAGAGCCCTTGAATCGATTACATTATTTATGAAGGTTGGAGAACTAGCAACAACCGAAAAGTTTCATGTCATCGACGCTGAGACCTCTTTCAACGCTCAACTTGGTCGACCGTGGATTCATGAGCACATCATGGTTCCATTATCTCTACACCAGTGCATCAAGTACTACAAAGAAGGACAAGAACATTACATCAAAGGAGATCTACAACCGTTTTCAGTGCATGAAGTTGGCATTCATGAACATGCTGCCTACTACGTGCCTCCAAAGAAAACTATCTTTTCTCGCAAAATTGAGACAAACAAAAGTAAAGATCTAGAAGAAGTACAATGGCAGGGTCGTTCAACTCCGCTTCAGCGATCTTCCACTACTCTCTTGCAACAAGTTTGTGGAGGTTCTTTTCATTTGCTCACTCGAGGTCAAGGCTGGGGATGTCGACGAGCAAGAACAAACTTAATCATTGGACGGACTAGATCAACCATTAACATCAGTGATGAAGATAGTTTCGAAGATGAAATAATGATGAAAAAACAAAAGAAACCTCAGTACAAGATATCCTTGGAAGATGCAGAGAAAAGTGAATATGAGACGAAGTATGATCTGATAATCCACTATGTGAATACTATGAACCTTGCTTTGATCCTACCTCAAAATATCGAGAGTTTAGATGTCAAGGAATTCTGTAGTGTTGGTTCAAAATCGATTAAATTTTATCATGTTTTTACCTCTACTAATCTTGAAAACTATGTAAATTTTGATGAGGATCCTAATGAATTAATGGAATTGCCTTTTGACTACTTTTCACCTTACGTACAAAAGTTAATTCAAGAAAGACATTTGCCAAAACAATTGCCAAAAGATAAATTACAACTTTTTAAAAAGTTTTGGAGTGTTAAAAGTCAAACTCCCAACTCAAAAGAGGGTCTCAGATTTGGTACTGTCGGACCAGTCGATGATTCAAAATTTTATATGGTTATTACTAGTGAATCAGGAGAGGATTGCGTCGATTAGAGAATGACTCTACTGATCAACTGATAGATGATTGTCATTTACGGTGACTCTCAACTCATCATCCAGCAAGTCACCGAATAATACAAAATTCTAAAACCAGTACTAGCAAAATATCACCAATATGCGATGATGCTACTAGAGCAAATCCCCTAAGTGACTTTCTACTAGATTTTAAGGGGAGATAATGCCCATGCAGACGCTATAGGAAAAGTGACTAAAGAACTGGTGTGCCCCCTGGAGGATTCCATTGAAATCACAGTACAATGAAGACTTCAACATCAACTGGTTCTAAAGTTCTGTCTCGAATCGACCTCGACAATCTACATAAGCTTGAAAATGAATAAACAATGATTGTAGTTGCGGATATCAACGAAGATTGACACAAGCCATTAATAGAATATTTGCATACTGGAAAGCTGCTGGAAGACAAGTCTGAGGCACATCACATTACAAAAATGGCTATTTTATACGCCTTGGTCGGAGATGTCCTTAGTAGAAGATCGTTCAACCAGGTGTGGCTATGATGACTAAGCAAAGCTGAAGCCCAAAATATCATCAAAGAAGTACATGTCGGATTGTGTGGCGCTCACCAGTCAGAATCAAAAATGAAAATGAAAATCCAGAGACTTGGATATTATTGGTCAGCAATGATGTCCGACTACATGGATGAAGCCAGAAAGAGTCACCAGTGCCAAGTGCATGGGTGGTCTTGCACAAACCACCGAATGAGCTACACTGAACCGTTACTTCGTGGTCATTCGAGTGTTGGGGCACATACATAATAGGTCTGATATACCCTCCATCCTCTAAAGGACATCGGTTTATACTTACTGCTACGGATTACTTCTTCAAATAGGCAGAGACAATGCCGCTACGAGAGGTTACAACTTAGCACGTCCTTCAATTCTTTAAGAGCGAAATAGTATATTATTTCGGAGCACCACAAAACAAAATTTCTAATAATGTGATAGCTTTAAAAAGCTCAGAGATCAACAATTTTGTCAAAAGACACGGGATAGATTGGAGATACTTTATAATTTACTATCCTAGAGCAAACAGATTGGCTGAGGCCTTCAACAAGATGCTGGTACAAATTTTAAGGAAAACATTGGATAAAAATAAATGGGATTGGCACAACAAATTGGTAGAAGCTTTGTGAGCCTACCAAACGATGTTCAGGACTCCCACTCAATTGACACCCTGTTTGCTCGTGTACGGGTCTAAGGTCGTGCTATCGTTAAAAATTCAGACGCCATCTCTCAGAGTTACTATCGCCAACCAACTCACAACAGAAGAAAGTGCAAAGCTTAGGCTTGAGGAACTAGAGAGTCTTGAAGGAAAATGACTTGAAACACAACAACAAAAGATAGCACAAGCTCATGACAAGTTGGTCCACCCAAGGAAATTTAAAGTTGATGACCTTATCCTCATGCTCAAAAGGCCTATTCTTGCACGCCGTGGGATAGGTAGAAAATTCGAGCCAACTTGGGAGGGACCATTTGTCATTAAAAAGGTCTACGCAGGAGGACCCTATCACTTAGTAGACTTCCGGGGAGAAAGACCCATGCTACCAATCAACCGATGATACCTGAAGACGTCTACACTTGATTCAGCATGGCTTCGCTTGATTTGAAAATTTAAAATTTGGATTATTTTGGGGTTATCTATGTGGCCAAACGTCTGTGACTGGGTCCAAAATTTTTGTAACAAAATTAACCTCAACATAATAAAAAAAANGACCCTATCACTTAGTAGACTTCTGGGGAGAAAGACCCATGCTACCAATCAACCGATGATACCTGAAGACGTCTACACTTGATTCAGCATGGCTTATCAGACAACGTTCAAAACTCCCACTCAGTGCACACCCTACATGGTCGTGACACCCTGTTAGGTCGTGCTACTATTAGAAGTTCAGACGTCGTCTCTCAGAGTTACTATCGCCATCCAACTTACAACAGAAGAAAGTGCAAAGCTTAGGCTTGAGGAACTAGAGAGTCTTGAAGGAAAATGACTTGAAACACAACAACAATTGGAACTTTACTAGGAAAAGATAGCACAAGCTCATGACAAGTTGGTCCACCCAAGGAAATTTAAAGTTGATGACCTTATCCTCATGCTCAAAAGGCCTATTCTTGCATGCCGTGGGATAGGTAGAAAATTCGAGCCAACTTGGGAGGGACCATTTGTCATTAAGAAGGTCTACGCAGGAGGACCCTATCACTTAGTAGACTTCTGGGGAGAAAGACCCATGCTACCAATCAACCGATGATACCTGAAGACGTCTACACTTGATTCTGCATGGCTTCGCTTGATTTGAAAATTTAAAATTTGGATTATTTTGGGGTTATCTATGTGGCCAAACGTCTGTGACTGGGTCCAAAATTTTTGTAACAAAATTAACCTCAACATAATAAAAAAAAAGAGTTTTCTTAAAATTACACACTTCAATTTTCTCTTTCAAACTTAATATGCGACTAATTTAAACAAAATTCACACATAAATAAATGACCTCTTCACAAAAATAAAAAAGATTTCCTTTAATAAATACTTTGTTTTGTTCTTGTTCACGCTAAGTTTCACCCCACTAACATTTTTCCTATCGTCTGCAGAGTAATGTCAGGCCAGAGGCTGATCTTCGCCATTAAAGATGGCTGGAATCTTGCAATAAATGAAGAAATGGTGCTACAGGGTGGTACTATAGATTTTGACATGGAATTTAACTAAGTTGGCATTGATTATGAAAGGCCTTTAATTAATTTCATCAGTTAACGGGAAAAGGAAGCGCTTCCCTCACTACTATGGGTGTCCACCAAAGATAGTGCATCATTAAAAGGAAAGAATGTGATGGTAAAACAGAACCCGATGGAAGGGCCCATCCATTTACCATCCATGATAGATACACCAATTGGGGGCCTAGTTGCTGCTGATAATGAAATATACCATTTGCTCCACTATGAAGAACACAACGAAGAAACGCCAGCCGACGAAAACAGAGAGCTTTCTTACGAGAAGAGAAGAGACGCCAGAAAGAGGCAATCAACCTGCTCACTTCTATTACTGAGGGAAACATTTATTATCCGAGCATGAAAGAGACCTCCTCCAGCTAGCCCGCTATGATGAACCAAAGATACTACTAGCTTCAGATGTTTTGGGTATGGGTTGTCCTACCTGCAATGCCAAAATACCTGAACAAGCGTTAGCTACGGAGGCATTCGTGGAGTGCCCAGACTCAACGTCCTACATCTACAACACTACAACACATTAGAGGAATATACATCTATCAATGATGGATCTAAGACTACTGATTACTGATAGAGGCAGAGCCATATGTCCCAATGGATGCAAATGTGTATGTTCTGAGGGGTACAGAGCCAAACGCCTTGTCAGATGCAGAATCATACACTCTGTTAGAGCCAAAGACAATGCCAGCTTGCGTTCCCGCTGATATTCAATGAGGGAATACCCGCAATAACTGCCGACTCCTAGTATGATGGAATATTATAAAATGAGCAAAGTAAATAAAAGAGACATCAAATTCTATGAAGAAGTACAGAGAAAATTCATCAACATACTGGAGGGATTAGAGCTGTATACCAGAGTCTTCTTAGAGACTGACAAACACAGTTTTTTTTACTGTATTTTTGACCTAAGGTGCAGAGGTCGAGCAAGTTTACTTATGGAAAGGACCTATTCTGAGCCAAGGAAATGAATGTAAGAAAAAGGGAGGATCACTATCCAGTGTGGCTGCTGCTACAACTTCACAAATGATAGACAAGGGAATCTGCTTGGGATCCTCAGACATGATAAAGTAGATCCACTACTTCCAATGATGAAGTGGATGATCGAAAGAATGGCTAGATAGAGTATTCTGCTCGCTACCTACATTCCAAATAGTTGTATTATCAATATCTCCGACGAGGGTGATTGCATTCCTCCACACATCGATCACCATAACTTCGTGAGGCCTTTTTGTACGGTCTCATTCATGTGTAAATGCAACATCTTATTTGGGAAAGAAATTAACATCATCAGCCCTAGTGAGTTCAGAGGCTCTGTGGAGATTCCCTTACCAGTTGGCTCAGTGCTTGTTCTCAAATGCAACGGTGCAGGCGTTGCTAAACATTGCATTCCAGGAGTGCGACACCGCAGGGTGTCTGTAACCTTCAGACAAATGGCAGATGGATGATAGCAAAATGCCACAATGATTTCAGCTAGATCCAAAAGTGGAGGAACTACTACCTTATAAGCTATGAGAGGGTTGCAACTCTAAGAACATGTAAAGGGAACTCTGCTCCTCTAGCATGACTTAAAAGGTCAGCTCGATCAGGAGCTCATCACAGTAAGAACAGACAGTCAGAGGATTTTTTTCTTCTTTACTACATTACAACAATTTGATATGTATCAGACATGCTAAACCATGTACCAGGCATAAAATATTTTGGATGTACTTTGATGCATTTTGCATATTATATTTTTTGACGCATTGGCCTACACTTAATCTGTAATATTTTGTTGGAACATATTAGTGAAGTTTCATTCGGAAATGTGTCTTTTGTCAATTGACTTTTGTGCGATGGATGGAAGCCACAAACCACACGTTGGTTCAATATTACAACGAACAAAGCACAAAAAGACACAAAAAAATTTAGCGATAATAAAATTTAAACAAAAATAACCAATAAACAAAAAATAGAATAACTCTCTTTAAAAAAAAATTTAACCAACTAAAATCAAATTTTGAAAGCATATTTTGAGAAGAATTTAATGTGATAAAAAACAACAAGAAAATAAAATAAATAAATTGGGTAGATTCTCTTTATTTCAAAGTTTCTTACTCTTTGCTTGAGCAGAACAATTATCTTTGTCAGCACTAATTCTCTTCACATCCCCATGAAATTTCACATTTTGCGCAAAGTCCCACAAAATTCTACAAATCTTCCTAAAATATGTTATCCTTTTCACATGACACATATTTGTTGACACTATTTTTAGTTAAAGTGGAGAGTTGTCTGCAAGAAGCTGTCGGTCACTGGAATCAAAATTTTGTCGCCCGCTTCGGAAGGACGTTTTAATTTACATATATATTTAGTTTTTGAAAAATATGAAATGAAACTGACCCCATATTTTTCACAGTTTTAATGAAAGAGTGTTATATCTTAAACCTTGTATCTATCCCGAAAGATAAGCACAAGACTTGAGGATGAACCTCGATCAAATTAACTAAGGAATATATGACATCCGTTTGGTCTGCGAAACCTTTATATTTGACGACAAGTTTCCCTATTTAATATAAAGAATTTAATAGGGTTTATATTAAACTAGGTTCGGACATGCTTCCTATAATGGCAAGCCCCTATAGTTAATTGCATCTTAAATGACCAAAGTCACCTAAGAAGACTCTCGATAAAAATTAAGAAATATTATCTTCAAGGAGTTTCAAAGGTAGGACTCTTCAATGAGATTGGACGCAGAGGTGTGAAATGGGATTGGTTCAATTTTAGAACATTTTATTGTAGAATCCAAATGAGGAAGAACTAGGCGATGTCATGGATCCAGAGGAGGCCCCAGTGACTTCCCAAGCTATCCTAATGTTTGGCTTCTTTTATGAGGAGAAATATTGAAGTGTTTCATCCTGCCAATTTTATTGGTTAGGGCTTACATTTGTGTGAAACGATCACACAAATAGCCTGGAAGATGTGAGGGTTTAGGTCGTGACAAACGACAACCTCAGAATCGTAAGACGAGTTAGGACTTATATTGTATAACAGGGCTATACAAAGACCTAAAGATAAGGTGAGGATTTATGTTGCATAAGCAAGCAACCTCAAAGTCCTATGGCTTTGTTATTTAAGTCTAAGGAAGGACGATTAATTTAGCTGGGGAAGACAAGTTTTGTTGTTGAAGATGGTTGTGCTGCCCACCATGCTAGCTCCAAGCCCCTGCCGCAATGAGTTTTAGTTTTCTTGTGAGTCAAGTTATAATGTCTAATTAGGTGGCCTTATGGTTAAAGTTCTTTAAATCTTATGAGAGCATAATAAAGTTGATTAGAGCGACACCGTTTAGGATCCTACGGTTCCCTCGTTCCGGCACCATTATTTTCTATTGGATTCACTTAGTTTAAATGAACTTACTAAACTCAACTTATTGAGTTCCATAATTTCATTTAGACCGTGGGAAGCCTCGTTAGCAACCGTAGATTACCTCCTCCGAGGGATTCTTGATCATCCGATAGAGATGTCTTAACTTAGTAGAAGTTGTAGTTTTGTGTGATGTTTGTGATTAAAATTTGAGTACTTTTATAGTTTGAATGTTCTGGCAGTGAATTTTTCTTGGTTGATTTTAGTTTTGATTTTGGTTTTGTGGCTACCCTGACAGTTTTAGTTTTCATGCAGGGTGACATCGTTTTTTAGTATGCAAATTGTGTAAGAATAAAAGTATAGCATACAAGTTCAACAAAGAGAACGTTGAAAATTGTAAAACCGTACCTGATGAGTCTTCTCGTTCCACCAGCTGAAACTTAGAATGCATGTCATGGCAATTTATATAAAGGCAAAGAGTAAGGTTCTGGTAGTTTTCTTAACCCTATGTCATATCTTGGTGGCTCCTTAGGAGTTTAATTAAGGATGATTTTCTTAAGCAAAGCATATTAAGTTAGTAGATTTTCGAGGTATCCAACAGATCTAGAGAAAGAAGCAGGTCGGTGCTACTCTCTCGCTGCCTGGTGGAAAATCCCGAGTTCTTTTAAACTTATTATGTTGCCTAATAATTTATTCTGTAAATACTCTTATTACCCAGTGAGCATTGATGTCTCAATTATCTATAAGAATAGTGTAATTATCATTTGTGATTCAATTTAAGAATTATGTGGGTGAAGACCCTTAAAGAGGCAAGTTAATGTTGTTGGAACACTTGGCCAAATTTTAAACATAATTGGGCTTCTAGTGTTTAAAAGATGTTTTAATTTTCAATGATATTTATTTTTCTAATCCTTATTTAAATGAAACTTGATTTAGCTTACATCAATACTAAGCCCTTAAGACCTAGGTGAGTGTGTTAATTAGCTTTGAAAAGATCAAGCTTTAGGTGATCATGATTCATGATTTGGACTTTATTCGAACATCAAAATAGGAGTATTAAATTGATTAATTTTTTACTTCAAAAGTCATACCCCTAAGTTTAATACCATTTAATTTGGTGAACTTCAATAATTTGATAATTTTAGGAAATGATTAATTTATTTTTAATTAAAGAACGTGAAATGGGCTTCTACCAACTAGTCCCATTTTTTATTTCAGTCATCAAATGAGTTAATTAAAATCTAAGGTTACCCATTTTCCTCTTTAAATTAAGCCTAAATGTTAATTAAGGCTAATTTTCCAAAATTACACATTTACCCCTAAGGCTCTATCACTTTATAATTTGTCAAATTCAAGTCAAATGACTTTAAAATTTTTATCCTACCTCATTCATGGATCAATTAAAATATCATATTAAAAATGTGATTTTTCAAAATTTAATTTAATTTATGTAATTATTTTTCCTGCAAAAAAAGGATTTTTCAAAGAAAATTCCTAACTTGACCAAGGTAAATCCTAATCACTTGAAACTTTTACGGAAGGTATAACTAGACGAGAGAAGCCTTATGACCAAATTTCATGATTTGTTGAATTTTATGTGAATTTTAAGAATTATTTTAATTCCTGGTGTATTTATTAAATATAAAATATTTTAAATGGAGAAAATTAAGTTTTGTAGTTTTGAAAAATCTCCCTGAGTTCAAAGAACCCAGGGAAGCAAATTTTATCTTTTTTTCATTTTTCTTTGATTTATTGGAGTTATTTTAATAAAAACTAATTTTTAGCCTTTAAAAATCATTTTTAAGCTTTAAAATTCAATATCTTTATTCAGAAAATCAGGAGAAATATTCTAAATATTCTTAAGTGTTTAGGAAGCAATTTAGAACATTTCCATGAGTTTTATTAATTTTGAGATTTTTAGCGATTTCTAATTATTTAAATATTTAAAATAGGTTAAAAGTCAAGTTTTTATTCTAAATATTATTTTGTTTTTAGAAAATACTCGTGATCACACAGAACTCAAAAAAACTAAGTTTTTGAAGTTTTTGTGTTGTATTTTGATTTCTAAAAATCATTTAAATGCCAAAAGTAATGTTTAACTTTGAAAATCAACTTAAGTTATCAAATGACCTCAAAATATTTTGAAATTTTTATGGTAAGTTCTCTAGATGAGGAACCATATTGGAGAAAATTAAGTCATTTAACTATTTATTTTTTCCAAAATTAATTATCTTAATGATTTAGTGTTCATCCAAATTAAGTACATTTTAAATGACTTGACCCATGAAATTATTTCCAAAAGCTTCTCTGGTCATGGTGGACCTTCCAAAATTTTCTTGGAATTTTCTAATAAATATGCTAATTTCCATGATTATTTTAAGGAAATAATGTGTAAAAAACTTGAAAAACAAGTATCTCTGTCTAGGAACCTCCTCAGAGTTTGGAAAAATCAGAGGAAGTTTCCCTTGACATAGGCTACAACATGCCAAAATTTCAAGCTAAGGTGATGTGCCAATATGCATGGAGAATCAAATGATTCAAAAACGTGTTTAATTAATTAAAAATAAAATATGCATCAAATGGTTTTAAAATTTGGTCCACATTGTTCTCCTTTATTTACTGAGTAAGAGAGTATTTTTATTTTATTTTTGTGATGTTTTTACACAAAATTATGGATTTTTGAAGTTAAGGGAGTTTAAATAAATAGAAAAAACCCTATTTTTCTAATTATCCGCGCGACGCTTTGTCATCATACGGCGGCTCCGAAACTCAACGCGGTGAGCTCCTATTTGACACTCTTGTCCATGCCAGCAGCCACGCATCCCACTATTTGTGTAAAGAAGCACTGTCTGACTTCATCTTGGCCATCCATTCGATACATGCACAATGAATCGACCCCCCGTCATCGTCCCCGATAGAATGATCCCGTGACTGTCCACACTAAAACCCTAAGATCTCAGCCTAGACTCAACCAAATCATTTCGAGTTTGATCTTATAGACTCGTCTAAGTGAGACGAAAAAATCCATAAGGTAAATGTATCATGAAATCAAGCCTAAGCAAATAGAATAAAAATAGGCTTGGGAGGAGGAGAAGTTTTTTACCTTTGCTCTGGAAGGGAAAATTAAATCAAAGCTGCTCGACAAGTTCGTTGAGACCCAAGGAAACTAGGGGTTAAGCCTTTTGCTGTGGTGTAAGGCCTAGGTGTGATTTTGATCAAGACTGATTTTAGGTGTTCATTGAAGTCTATACTAGGGGATCAGTGGATGGGGAAATTGATGGGGCTTCTTCCTCTTTCACTAGTGTGAAGGTGTGGGTGAAATTAATTTATGTTTTGTGGACTGCGGAGATGTATTGGGCTCTATCCTAGTTTCCAGCATAGTTTCGAGCTTAAAATTGAACTCCGAAAAGGGGATTCAGGGCAATGTGGTGGTTGGGTTGCACTAAGGAGGTCTCAAAGAGGCTCTCTGTGTGATTTCAGGGACTCTCTCCAAGAGATTTT
>NEWO01000153.1:1060005-1076863 GCA_003013225.1 Phalaenopsis aphrodite | reverse complement strand
AAAAATGAATCATCATCACATAAGATTTTAATCTCTTTCAAAAATAACTATGATACCCACCAAAATTTTAAAGGCTGAGTAGTGACCTAAGCTAAATCAAATTTGGTTTAAAAGGGATTAGAAAAAGTGAAGATGGCTAAAATTAAACACCTTCGGAACACTATAAGCCCAAATTAAAATTGGCGAAATGTATTTGATAACACTAATTTGCCTCTTTAAAGGTTTTCACCCACATAATTTATAAATTAAATCACAAATGTAATTACCCTACTCTTAGGGATAATTGAAACATCATTGTTCACTGAGCATTAAAGGTATTTATACGATGTATTATTAAGCAACATAATAAGTTTAAATGAGCTCGAGACTTTTCACCAGGCGGTGAGAGGAAAGCATGGACCTACTTCTTCCTCTAGACCTGTTGGAAACCTCGGAGGTCTACTAAATTAATATGTTTTGCTTAACAAAAATCATTCTTAATAAAAAAATAGGGACCCACCAAGATATGACCTAGGGTTAGGTAGGTAACTAAAACCCTACCATTTTTGCTTTACATAAAATGTTCTAACACGCCTTTTGAGTTTCAGGTGGTAGAACTAGAAGGCTCTCCATGTACGCTTTTATAGTTTATAACATTAACTTTTCTTAAGCATTCCATATTGTACTTACTTACCTGCATGTATGAACAAAACACAAACTTGCATGCTAAACAATGATGTCACCCTGCATGAAAATTAAAACTATCAGGATAGCCAGAAAACCAAAACTAAAACCAAAACTAAAATCAACTAAGATAAAATTAACCGCCATCATATTAAAAATATAAAACAACTCAAAATTTAATCACAAACATCACAAAAAACCATAATTGCGACTAAATTAAGACGTCTCTATCGGATGATCGGGAATCCCTCGGAGGAGGTAACCTACGGTTTCTAACGAGGCTTTCCACAATCTAAAAGAAATTATGCAACTCATTAAGTTGAGTTTAGTAAATTCATTTGAACTAAGTGAACCAAATAAAAAATAGTGGTGCCGGAATGAGGGAACCGTGGGATCCTAACCGGTGTCACTTTAATTAACTTTAACATCTCCCATAGAATTTAAAGAACTACAACACTAGGGTCACCTGATTTGACATCATAACTTGACATCCTAGAAAACTTAACCTCATCAATGCAAGGAGCTTGGAGCTAGCATTGTGGGGAGCACGATCATATTCAACAGGAAAACCTATATTTTTGAGCTAAACCAATTTAATTATTTAGAATTAAACAACCAAGCCATAGGATTTCCAGGTTGTCTGCTTATGCAACATAAATCCTCACCTTATATTTAGTCCTTTGTACAACACTGTTGTACAATATAAGCCCTAACTCGTCTTAGGATTCCAAGGTTGTCGTTCGTCGCGACTTAAACCCTGACATCTTCCAGGCTATTTGTGTGATCATTTCACATGCATGTAAGCCCTAAAAAATAAAATTGACAGGAAGAAACACCTAAATATTTCTCTACAAAACTGAAGCAAACCATAGGATAAACTAAGAAGTCACTGAGGTTCTCCTCTGGATCCATGACATCTCTTGGTTCTTCCTTCTTTTAGATTCCAAAAATCAAAATGCTCCAAATTTGAGTTAAACCCATTTCACACATCTTTGTTCGATCTCATTGAAAATTCCTATCCTTTTGAAAGCCTTGAAGATAAAATTTCCTTTTTTTTATCAAGTGTTTTTTTAGTTGACTTTAGTCATTTAGGATATAATTAACTATAGGGGCTTGTTCTTATACAAAGCTCATCCGAACCTAGCCTAATATAAATTTTGTTTAATTCTTCATATTAAATAGGGCAAATTGTCGGAAAATAAAATGGTTTCGCTAACCAAACATACGTCATACATTTCTTAGTTTATTTGATTGAGCCCCATCCTCAAGTCTTATGCTTATCCTTCGGGATAAATAGAAGATTTGAGGTATAATGCTCTTTCATTTAAACTATGAAAAATATGTGGTCAGTTTGATTTCATATTTTTTTAAACATTAAAATCTCCTTCCGAAGAGGACAACGGAATTTCAATTCCGGTGACTGACAACTTCTTACGGGCAAGTCCCAACCAAATACTGCTGACAACTTCTGGTGACTATGCTGGGGATGAGCTTCTCTTTCAATTTAAATCAGGAAAATACTATCTTCATATATCGGTAATGTGTTCATGTCCCTCATGGACCAAATTACGCTTCTTTCCTTGACCTACTTTACCCATTTCTGTCTTTGGAAAGTACCATCAACTCTTTGGACTTAAGCACGGTCTATTCAATCACTTTTGAAGAGAGGGTTCAGGAGCCCATTAAGGACTCTTTAAATCTTCATGTGGGGTCAGAACCCCAATAGGTGTGTCAGTAGACTAGTTCCACCTTGGCATTGTGTGTTGCTAAATAAGTCTTGCATTGGTCCTAAACACTTCACATCTCTCTTTCAAGTTTGATTTGCTAGCTTGCAAATTAAATCAAACCCGTGTCATGCTGCGCATGCTTTAAAATTTCCTTATATAAATTAAATATTTTTTCTTTAAAAACTACTTTCATTAAATAATTTTAAAACTCACACCAAATTAAATAAAAACCTTGCTCGGTCTAAAGATCAACCTGTAGTAATTTTTTAATGGTTGCACTAACATTATGAGATTTTGGCCATAGAACTAGCCCCAAAACTTTCTGTTTTAAAGCTGCTGCAATGGCCTACCCAACAGTGACTTTTTCCTGCAATTTGCTGACAAGCCATGTGGCCCGCAACGTTGCTCCCACCATCAAGTTTGGAGCCATATTTGAAGACCTCAAGGTTATCATCGGGAAGGCTCCATTCATCATGATGAAATTCACCTCTCCGAAAGTTTAGGAGCCATGTACTGAGGTCAACCTGAACTATCTTCAGGACTTCCCTTCCTATAAGAAAGCCAAGATTATTGTTGTCATGACACATATCAAGCCTACTATCCTCACTACAGCTAAGGGGAAAGAAGTAATGATCATTGAAGATCGTACTGAGGGATTAGCTGTCCCGTCATCAGTGTTTGAAATTGGGTCGGGTTCATAGACTACACCACTAACTCGGACCAAAGGAGAAATCACAACATGAGAGTTTGGAGGGTTACTAAAGCTCCATCTCCTAAGGAAGTACTTACTAATGAAGATCCTCACCAAGATGAGTTTGAATTATCGGAAGCATATCCACTTTTATAGGGTAGTAAATTCCATCCTATGAGGGATACCAATGGGTACAAAAGTATCCAGAAGATTGCCGCAGCATTACCATCACTTCATGGATAGGGTGTGGAGAAAAAGAAACATACTCCTATCACCTGAGTTAGTTCAGCTTTTCAAAAGTTAGCTGCCAAAGAAAGTTGTTCAGTCAGCAACCTAATTAAACAAGTGGTACATGCAATATCCCCTCACATGAAGGAAAAAATTTTAAAGGACGTCAGATCCGCCAAAAAATCTCAAAAGTCAATTGAAAATATGCCTACTCGTATTCCTGTATGGTTTCTCTTATGGAGCAGAGTTTATACAACCATATTTACCACCGAGTCTGCCGTCGCCAGGACCGCAGGTCGTCGACCGATTAAGTCAATATTGAGTCCAATAATTTTATCGAGAAAATTCCAAAGGAAAATATAAAGAGATTACCTGATACTGTAGCTGTTCTACACCATGGGGAGCATACTCTTCCTCGACATACAAATGTTTCTGCTAGGACACTCCGCTTCGAGACATCATCGTCAAAGAATAATGTATGAATACCTAAGGTTGTTGTACCAATATAGTCTTGTAAGCCCACAGGGAAAGAACATGGGATGAAGCCAGGATCCAAAGTATCTAACATCATCGCAGCGATAGCCAGTAAAATGGAAGAACAAGAGGATAAGGTCCAGAAGGGTCCTTCAGATCTTAGAACAATCAAAGAATCAATGATCGAAGAAAAAGTTGAAAAGCTCAGGGCTGAGATTTCCAAGTTGGCTCAAGAATGAAGTTTTCATCGATAACAATGATGAAGATTTTGACTATAATAATTACCTCGAAGAAGATTTCATGGATGTCTATGTCATCAAAGCCAGAGTCGCTACATCTGCGTGCAGTGGTCAACCTCTCATTGAAGAGAACACCATAGATGAGTTGCGTAGGGCTATTCTTCTAAGGGATGAGCAAGTCAGTCAAGTGGAGAAAAGGATAGAAGTGATGGCTGTAACCATGACCACCATTCAAAGGGAATCACAAGCGCTGCAACTAGCATCTCCAAATGTCAACCAACCTTAGATAAACACATTACAGATGAAAGAAGAGAAGTTTCCTTGGTAAACATAGATGGCGACAAAAGAAGGATTCTCCATCGAGCGACATACCAAAGAAAGAATTTAAGCAAATGGTCGAGCAAGTTTGGGAGGCCTTAACCCAATCTAAGGGTGGTGCATTGATTCTAAAGGGTAGAAATTACCAAAGAAAAAAATTACCTAAGGGTTTTGTTGCCCCAAACATTAAGATATTTGATTGGACTGGAAATCTAAGACAGCATATAACACACTTCCGAGCTAGTTGTGGCAAGGAATTACTCTTCCAACAATTTGTAAGCAGCTTGTTAGGGATTGCCTTCGATTGGTATGTTGACTTACCCAGCGGATCATTTAAGACATTTGCTAAGTTGGAATAATTATTTAAGAAAAGATTTGCCAGAGCGCAACATCATGTGTCTATAGGAGAGCTCATGATGGAAAAGCAAAAGCCCAATGAGACTTTAGTGGATTATATTTTGAGATGGAGAAACCTTAGAATGAAGTATGAACCTCAGCTACAGGAACATCATGTAATTAAGATTTTACTCAAAAGCATTCATGGCATAGTAGCTTTCATGCTCAAGGGACTCACCATCAAATCCTTCAAGAAGCTACTTAGTAAAGCCAACAGTCATCATGAAGAAATCAAACATATGGATTCACATGAGATGTCTAAGGAAACCAGAGTGTTTGAAAATAAATAAAGAACAGTAGTGATTGTCGATAAAGTAAAACAACCAATGAAGATATATGCAGAAAATTCTCATCATTCTTCATTACAGCAGGCTCAGAAACATAATAGCCAGACCAACCAGCGAACGCCCCAAGGGGGTCATTTCCGAATAAGAGAATATCTTTGGTAAAATGAAAGAAAATGGTGTATTCTTTCAAAGATGAAGCCATATCCAAAATGTTCAAATGTTTGATGAAGAAGCCTGAGTTCAGACTACCAGAGCCAAAGAAGCCTGAGGAAGTTGATAAGAAAGATCAACCAAATTATTGCGCGTATCACCGATTGTTGGGTCACACTATAGAAGAATGCCTCATTTTTAAAGATTAGCTCTAGAATAACCTTAAAGAAGGGAATATAAAAATCCCAAAAGAATATTTAAAAGAACCTAAAAAAAGTTCCATAAATATGATTACAGGCAAGCCGATTTCTCCGATTAATCCATATACCAGAGAAGAGGGATGGAGGACGACTTCGGGCAAACTCAAGAGAGTCCTAAATCAAATCCAAAATTCATCGAAACATTCTTCCACATATAGATGGATGGAGTGCAGTCTGGAGAAAATCATTTAAGAAAATGTTAAACCAAATCTAGAATGCATCAAAACAAACTTCCGTTCAGAGTCTTCAGCTTGTCAAGCCCGAGATGAATATTTCACTATAAGAGCCATCGTTGTAAAAGATAAAGAAAAAGAAGAATGCCATCGTGAAGATTGATAGCAAGAAGGGTAGGATAGAGGCTGCCTCTGCTAGATTGGTTGTCTCAGATTCGAGGAAGAAAATCCTCGAACCCTTAACTTTGTATGATTATCTTTCTACCCCTCCAAGTCTTATGAATATAATGATCATGATTTCAGCTACATTTTAACTGTTTATAGTGATGACGTAATCGATTGTGACCAATCTAACTTCGATCTCGATTCCTGAAATGATCCTCAAATCGTACTTGAGTATGAAGAACTCATTAAGAACACCGAAGAAGACATCAATGATACCAGCTACGATAGCATTGGAAGTGAGGAGCCAATACTCGAGCACAATAGGACTCCACTTGCCATCAACTTAGATATTTACAACCAAAAAGAAATACCAAAAAAATCAGCAAAGGTACCTCAAGAAGAAGAAATTATAGAAATAAACTTGAGGAGCGAGAAATGTTACCCCCGAGAATAGCTCCAGTGGATAAAGAAAGATAAATAATAACTCGAGAAGAACTACCTCCACCTCCACCAGCGGAAGAAACACATAGCCAAGAGAAAATGGGAGGACCATAAAAGTTGGATTACAACATGATAGCTTATGTTAGGAAGTTGCCGACTCGATTATGCATCTATGACACACTAATCCTATCAAAGGAGATGAGAGAGTCTCTGGTTATAGCGTTGCACAACCCAGAGATTTGCTTAGCCCAGTTGGCCAGCACATCCTCAGATGAAGTTTGCTCATTGAAAGAACAACCTGGGGTGACCTTCACCGATGAAGATTTGTTGCTTGATAACGTCGACCACAAGCGACCACTCTACATCTCCATTAACATTGACAGATTTGTTGTCCAGAGTTTTACTAGATCCAGGAGCATCACTCAACTTGATGAGTCTACGAACATTAACCTATTTGGACATCGAAGCTTAAGAGCTTACAACCGATAAAATGATGCTAATAGAATTCAATCAAAAGGGAGAAAGAGCCTTTGGATTGATTACATTATTTATGAAGGCTGGAGAACTAATAACAACCACCAAGTTTCATATCATCGACGCCAAGACCTCTTTCAACGCTCTACTTGGTTGACCGTGGATTCATGAGCCCAACATGGTTCCATCGTCTCTACACCAGTGCATCAAGTACTACAAAGAAGGAGAAGAACATTGCATCAAAAAAGATCTACAATCATTTTCAGTGCCTGAAGTTGGCATTCATGAACATGCTGCCAACTACGTGCCTTCAAATAAAACTGTCTTCTCTCGTGAAATTGCAACAAACAAAAGTAAAGGTCCAGAAGAAGTACAATGCTATCGTGATCAGTGATCTTCCAAACAAAAGTAAAGGTCCAGAAGAAGTAAAAATTGCAACTCCGCTTCAGTGATCTTCCACTACTCTCTTGTAACAATTTGGTGGAGATTCTTTTATTTTTCGCACCCGAGGTCAAGGTCGGGGATGTGGACGAGCAAGAACCAACTTAATCGTTGGACAAACTAGTCAACCATCAACATTAGTGATGAAGATAGTTCTGAAGATGAAATAATGATGAAAAAACAGAAGAAACCTCAGTACAAGATATCCTTAAAGGATGTGGAGAAAAGAGAATATGAGACGATGTATGATCAGATAAACTACTATGTAAATACTATGACCCTTGCTCTGATTCTCCCTCAAAAGGTCGAGAGTTTAGTTGTCAAGGAAGTCCTTAGTGTTTGTTCAAAGTCGATCAAATTTTATCGTGCTTTTACCTCTACTAATCTTGAAAATCATGTAAATTTGGATGAGGATCCTAATAAATTAATAGAATTACCTTTTGGCTACTTTTCACCTTACATACAAAAGTTATTTCAACAAGGACATTTGCCAAAACAAATTCCAAAAGATAAATCAAAACTTTTAGAAAAGTTATGGAGTGTTAAAGGTTGAACTCCCAACTCAAAAGAGGGTCTCAGATTTGGTACGGTCAGACCAGTCAATGATTCAGAGTTTTGTATGGTTGTTACTAGTGAATCAGGATATAATTGCCTCGATATAGAGGATGACTCTACTGATCAACTGATAGAAGATGCTCTGCCAGAATTTGAGGAGGAAATTAAATCAACGGTTGATGAGTTGAAAGAAATCAACCTCAGGACTCAAGAACAACCCTGACCTATATTTATAAATTCTTTACTTAATGATGAATAATCTCTACGGTTGAGCAAACTGTTAACAAAAATCAAAGATTGCTTCGCATGGAGTTATGATGAAATGCCAAAATTGTCTGTAGATGTTGTTGTTCATAAACTTGGGGTAAATAAAAATATAACCCCAGTAAAACAAGCTCCAAGAAGGATGCGCCTCAAAATAAAGCAACAAGTCATCGCCGAGGTAAAGAAACTAATAGACGTTAACTTTGTAAAAGAAGAGCAATACCCCACATGGTAAGCCAATATTGTACCTATCAAGAAGAAAAATGGACTAATTTGTGTTTGCGTTGACTTCAGAGATCTAAACAAAGCATGTCTGAAAGACAAATTTCCACAATCAATACTAGAAATGATGGTGGATATCACTTCTACACATGAAATATACTCTTTCATGGACGGGTCATTGGGATACAACCAAATAAAGATGGCTTTCGAGGATGCAACACATACAACCTTAAAGACATCGATCAGAGTTTTCTACTGCACAGTGATGTCGTTTGGGTTAAAGAACGCCAGAGCAACATATCAACGTGCAATGACAAGATTTTTGATGACCTTATTTACAATCAAGTAGAATGTTACATGGATGATTTGGTCATCAAAAGTAAACAAAAAGTAGACCATTTGTACGATTTGAGGATTGTGTTCGAGCATATATGACGAAATGACCTTAAAATGAGTCCTTGAAAGTGTGCCTTTAGTGTTACCTCAGGGAAATTTCTAGGATTTGTTGTTCGTCATCAGAGAATCGAGATCGACTTATATTAGATTAAAGCTATCTTGAAAATGCCTCCACCTAAAGTTTTAAAACAACTACATTCCTTCCAGGGGAAGTTGACATATCCGAGACGCTTTATTTTTAATCTCTCAGGTAGGTGTCAGCCCTTCTCAACATTAATTAAAAAGGATGCCAAATTCATTTGGGAAGAGAAATACCAGCGGACCTTTGACGACGTTAAACAAAACATAATGACACCTCTTATTTTGGCAGCCCCTATCCTAGGGAAACCTTTGATACATTCTATCATGACCCTAGATGACTCTCTTAAAGCCCTCTTAGCCCAAGTCATGAATGGAATTCTCTAGTGCACAACGTTGGGAGATGTACTTCTTCTGTGCTTCATCAACCAAGAAAGACAAAGGATCAGGAACAGTCATACCAGGTAAAGTAGGAACTAGTTTAATCTTTATCACATCAGATAAGGGTATGTTGACGTTCTCATACCACCTGATAGAGTCATGCACCAACAACAAAGCAGAATATGAAGCCTTAATCACCGGATTGGAGTTGGCAATCTTAATAGATATAACAAACATTGACATCTATGGTGACTCTCAACTCGTCATCCAACAAGTCGTCGGCCAATACAAAATTTTGAAACCAAAACTAGTAGAATATCACTGATACGCGATGAACCTACTGGAGCAATTCCTCTACTTGACTTTCTACCAGATTCCTATAGGAAATAATGCCCATGCAGAGGCTCTAGCAAAACTCGCTAAAGAACTGGCGTGTCCTCCAGAGTATTCCATTGAAATCACGGTACAAGGAAGACAATTTCTATCTCGAATCAACCTCGACAATCTACATAAAGTTCGGAAATGAAGAAACAATGATTGCAGTTGCGGATATCAACGAAGAATAGCGAAAGCCATTAATAGAATATTTGCATACTAGAAAGCTGCAAGAGGACCAGTCTGAGGCACATCACATTACAAATAGGGCTACGTCATACGCCTTGGTTGGTGATGTCCTCTACAAAAGATTGTTCGACCAGATGTGGCTACGATGCCTAAGTAAAGCCGAAGCCCGAAATATTGTCAAAGAAGTACATGCTGGATTGTGTGGCGCTAACCAGTTAGGACCAAAAATGAAAAAGAAGATCAAGAGACTTGGATATTATTGGTTAGCAATGATGTCTGACTGCATGTATACAATAGGAAAATTTCACTAGGCCAAGTGCATGGGGTGGTCTTGCACCAACCTCCGAATGTGCTAACCTAACCGTTACTTCATGGCCATTCGAGTGCTGGGACACAGACATAATAGGTCTGATAGACCTTCCATCCTTCAAAGGACACAAGTTTATAATTATTGTTATGGATTACTTCTCCAAATGAGCAAAGGTAGTGCTGCTACGAGAGGTTACGACACAACATCCTTCAATTCTTCAGGAGCCAAATCGTATATCGTTTCGGAGTCTCGCGAAGAATAATTTTTGATAATGGATAACTTTTAAAAGCATAAAGAACATCAATTTTGTCAAAAGATATGGGATAGATTTGAGATACTCTATAATTTATAATCCCAGAGCGAACAGATTGGCTTTGACATTTAATAAGATATTGGTACAGATTTTGAAGAAAACATTGGATGAAAACAAAAGGGATTGGCACAACAAATTGCTAGAGGCTTTGTGGGTCTACCAAACAACGTTCAGGACTCTCACTCAGTGTACACCCTACATGCTCGTGTGCGGATCCAAGGCGGTGCTACCGTTAGAAATTCTGACGCAATCTCTCATAGTCGCTATCACCAACCAACTCACAACAAAAGAAAGTGTAAAGCTCAGGCTTGAGGAACTAGAGAGTCTTGAAGTAAAATGACTTGGAGCACAACAAACTTTATCATGAAAAGATGGTATAAGCTCATGACAAATTGGTCCGGCTAATGAATTTTAAAGTTGGTGACCTTGTCCTCATGCTGAAAGGCCTATTTTTGCGCGCTACAAGATAGGCGGAAAATTTGAGCAAACTTGGGAGGGATTATTTTTCGTTCAAAAGGTTTACAGAGGTGGAGCCTACCATTTAGTAGACTTCCGGGGTGAAAGACCAATGCTGCCAATCAACAGAAGATACCTGAAGACATACTACACAACTTGCTACTGCTTGCCTTCGCTTGATTTGAAACTTTTAAATTTGAATTGTGTTGGGGTTATCTATGTGGCCAAACATCAGTGTCTGGGTTTAAAATTTGTGTAAAAAAATTAACCTCAACATAATGAAAAAAAGAGTTTTTTGAAAATTACACACCTCAATTTTCTCTTTTGAAACTTAATATACTACTAATTTAAACAAAATTCACACATAAATAGACGATCTCTTCACCAAAATAAATAAAAAATTTCCTATAGTAAATACTTTGTTTTGTTCTTGTTCACACTAAGTTTCATCCCACTAACATTTTCCTATCTTTTGCAGAGAGATGTTAGGCTTGAGGCTGATCTTCGCCTTTAAAGATTGTTGGAATCTCGCACTAAATGAAGAAATGGTGCCACTATAAATTTTTACATGAAATTTAACCAAGTCAACATGGATTAGAAGGGGCCTTTAATGAATTTCATCAGTCAACGGGAAACGGAAAGGTTTCCCTCTCCACTAAGGGTGGCCACCAAAGACAGTGCATCACTGAAAGGAAAGAACGTGATGGTACATCAAAACCCGATGGAAGGGCCCAGCCGTTTACAAAAATAGCTTCGCCGACTGGGGGCCTAGTTGTTGCTGATAATGAAAGGATACCGTTTGCTCCACTACGAAGAACACATCAAAGAAGTGCCAGCTGAGAAAAATAGAGAGCTTTCTTATGAGAAGAGAAGAGACGTCAGAAAGAGGTAGATAACTTGTTGACTCTTATTCTTGAGGGACACATTTATGATCCGGGCATGAAAGAGACCTCCTCCAGTTAGCCCACTACGAATGAGGAGTTTGACTTTGTTACAAATCCAAAGATACAACCAGCTTCAAATTTTCTATGTATGGGTTGCACTACGTGGAATGTTGAAATACCTGCACGAACGTCAGCTACGGGGGCATTCATGGAGTGCCCGGACTACAACATCCTACATCTACACCACCACAGCACATTAGAGGAATATAGTTCAACCGATGATGGATCTCAAACTACTGATTGATAGAGGCAGAGCCATATGTCCCAATGGATGCAGAGCCGTATGTTCCCAAAATCACCAATAATTGCCAAATTACCAAAATACCCCTGCCTAGCCCAAAATTCCAAAAATTCAAAAAAATCCTAAAAAATTTCCAAAATACTCTGAATATTTTCAATTTCACTTTTCTTAACTACAACATGACCCAATTTGGAAAATTTTGACCATTTTCACCAAAACCATAAAATTTCCTATAAAGGCCCAATCGCCCCAAATTCACTTCAAATGTCCATCAAATTGGTCCCCATTTCCCCCAATTTAAAACTTAAACTCAAATTAACCTTTCATATGATAAATCTAAACCAAATCCAAACTGAATTGACCCATGCTTTAAGCCCAATTTTGATCCAAATCAACAGCCCCAATTTTGGCCACATGGCCTAATCGCACCCAATTAAACTCATGGCCCACTCAATTTGCCATAATTTATGTTGAAAACTTCTCATAAAATTCCCATACATCAAACTTGACCTTTAATTGGCATTCGGGAAGCCTCAATTTCTTTTAATTTTGGCTTAAGTCCAAAATCCCCAAATTTTTCCCAATTGGCTATATCTCCAAATTTCACCAAATTTATTGCCTTAACCCCAAAATTGGCACCAAATTTGTGCTGAAAAATCTTTATAATGTTTTTGTTGACAATTTTCAACAATCAACTTGGATTTAGCCCAAGGCTAGCCCAATCTAGACCCAAGTCTAGCTCAACATGCACAAAATGACCAAATCTCCAAAATCCTTCAAATTGACCCTCCAATTGAACTCAAAATTACTTAAAACCTTTACCAAAAATGTTAGTTACAATCATCTACATCAAATGCACCATTACATTGGGCTTAAAATCATGGATAGTCTAACTCAAACCCAACCCTTGACCATGTGAACTTAAATGGACCAATGAGCAAATTTGACCAAATTAACTCCACCACAGCCAATCCTAGGCCCTCTAGGACTGAGCCAAGACCACTTAACTCAAGATAAATGAGCTATGGACCAAGGGTCCCCCAAATTAAGGGATTTATTACCTTAATTTCCCAAACCAAAGATATCCTTGCCAAAGCCTCCCACCAATTTAAGTTAATTGCTTTGACAGATTCCTTTGAGGTTTCTGAACTCTTAGCCACCTCCCCCTGCCATGGTCGACTGACCTAGTCACCCGAGAAGCCAAAATTGAGGGCCACCCCCGCATAAACTTCGCCTAAATCAAACCTAGAGGCCAGCTCACCCAATTTAAATTTTAGAGCCCCTCTGCCCTCCACCTAAATATCACATTGTACTCAAACATCGGCCCCGACAGCCAGCTTAAAACAATTTTTATAAAATCTCCCCTCCATGGCCATGGAGGTAGTGCTGAAATTTTCTCAGAGAGAGCCCTCCAAATTTCTCACAGAGACTCTTTGAGACCTCCTCAGCTCAAGCCAATCATTTTCCTGCACTGATTCCCACTGAGGAAACTCAATTTTGAGCTCAAACTTCTGCCAAAAACCAAGACAAAGCTTAGTATACCTCCATAGTCTGCCAAATTCAGACTAAAGTCACCTAAACCTTCACCACAGTGAAAGTAGGAGAAGCCCCATCAAATCCACTTCCATAGAGACCCGAGCATAAACTTATACTAACACCTGAAATCAAGTTTGGTCAAAAACATTTCTAAACCTTACACCATAGCAAGAGGCTCAATCTCTAGTCTCCTTGGACTTCAATGAATGTGTCGAGCACCTCTGAACAAAGCTTCTCTTCTTAGAGCAAAAGTATTGAAATCCCTCTCTTTTCGATTATATTTTAATTCTCCATTTGATTAAGCTTAATTTCAAGGAATCATAACCATATAGATATATTCCTCTAGTTTAGGCGAGCATTTTGAAAAAAAAATTTATTCATTTTGGTTTAAGAAATGAGGGAGATATCAAGCCTTGAAGATAAACGGTTCTCGGATTAGGTCATTGGGGATGATGACGGGGAGTTGTCTGATCACGCGTTTATCTCATCAATGGATGAGATCAATCCGGACAGCACTCCCTTACATGAACCGCAGCCCTAGTCATCATTCAAGTGGATGGCAGAATCAAATAGGAGCGCGCCGTGTGGAGCTTCGGAGCCGCCGTAGATTGACAAGGTGCCGCATGTTTAAATAGATAAATAGGGAATCAAATAAATCACAAAATGCCTCTAAACTTTAAAAATCCATATCTTTGTGTAGAAAAATCACAAAAACAAAATAAAAATACCCACTTTCTCAGTGAACAGAGGAGAAAAATGAGGAAATAATTTGAAATCCATTTGATGTGTATTTCATTTTTCATAAATAAATTAGGGCTAGGAGTCTTTTAATTTTCCATGCATGTTGGCATTTCACCATGGCTTGCAATTTTGACATGTTATAGGCTCTGATAAGAGGAACATTCCCTAAATTTTCTAAAATCAGGAAGACCTCTAGACAAAGATCCATATTTTTCAAGCTTGTCTATTATTTGCAAAAATTAATCATAATAATTAGCATGTTGCTTAGAAAAATCCAAGAAAACCTTGGAAAATACAAACATAAAATTGACTTAATTTTTTTTCTCCACTATTGCTTAAGACTCAGAGAACCTCCTATAAAAATTTCAAAATATTTTGAACTCATTTGATAACTCAAATTGATTTTCTAAGTTGAATTACGTTTTTGAAAATTAAATGATTTTTATTAATCAAAATATAACTCAAAAAAATTATGAAAACTGGTTTTTGGAGTCTCTGTGATGAGAAGAATTTTCTAAAAATAAAATGGTGTTTAAAAGAAAAACTTCATTTTGAGCATATTTTTAAATATTTAAAATAATTAAAAATGATAAAACTCACAAAAATAATAAAATTCATGAAAATGTTCTAAATTATTTTCTAAGCTTTTAGGAACAATTGGAATATTTTTCCTGACTTTCTAAATGAAGATATTGAATTTTAAAGCTTAAAGTAAATTTTATAAGCTAAAAATGGATTATCACCAAAATAATTTTAATAAATCAATGAAAAATCTAAAAAATGTAAAATTTACTTCTCTAGGTTCTCTGACCTCAGGGAGATTTAAAAAAAAACTTAATTTTCAACTCTTAAAATATTTTATAATTCATAAATGGTGTTGAAATTAATATTATTTTATTAATTAAGAAATAAACTCAATAAATCATGAAATTTGTTCCAAATGGTTCTCTGATCTAGGTTTACCTCCACTAAAAATTTTAAGGGATTATTTGCCTTGGCCAAGTTATGGAATTTTCTTTGAAAAATCCTATTTTTGCATAAAAATAATTATGTAAATTAAATTAAATTTTAAAAAATCACATTTTCTCCTCTGATGTTTTAATTGACTCATGAGTAAGGTAAAATAAAAAATTCAAAGTCATTTGAAGTAAATTTGACAAATTATGAAGTGAAAGAGCCCTAAGGGCAAAAGTGTAATTTTGGTAGTTTAGCCTTAATTAACATTTAAGCTTAATTAAAAGAGGGAAATGGGTAACCTCTTATTTTAACTAACTCATTTAGATGATTGAAACCAAAAGAGGATTAATTGGTAGAAACTAATCCCATTGTTTCCTAATCAAAAAAAAATTGTGATTTCTTAAAATTATTAAAATTTCGAAGTTCATTAAATTAAATAACCTTAAACTTAAGGGTACGACTTTGGAAGCTAATAACTGACTAATTTAACACCCCTATTTGAGGTTCAAATGATTTTCAAAATTTTTAAAAATGAATCAAGATCACATAAGATTTTAATCTCTTTCAAAAATTACTAAGATATCCACCAAAATCTTAAGGGCTTGGTAGTGACTTAAGCTAAATCAAATTGGTTAAAAAGGGATTAGAAAAAGTTGACATAGCTAAAATTAAACACCTTCAGAACATTATAAGATCAAACTAAAAATGGCTAAATGTCTTTGATAAGAGTAACTTGCCTCTTTAAGGGTTTTCACCCACATAATTTACAAATTAAGTCACACATGATAAGTGCACTACTCTTAGGGATAATTGATACATCATTGTTCACTGAGCATGCTTTTGTTTGTTTTTCCTCTCTTTTATTTTATAAGGAGTTGTCAGCCTGTCGATCATTGTATACTTCCCCCATTTGAATAAATCTCCCTCTTAAATCAGATCAATGATTCAAAGAGGAGAGGAACCGAATAAAAAGGGACATACGTCAATGCGACAAACAAGAGAAAACAAAAAACGTAGAGAGCCTACGTGCAGTAAACCTTGAAAAGATATGTTAAGAGTGTCCGTTTAAATATAATCGGGTGAAAGCACCTTAAACTGATATCCGCAAAAGAATACCTACGTAGACTACCCATAACCAGAGATTCAGGTGTAGGTGCCTGTTCTAGGGTCAAGAGCACTCCCAAGGGGACGTATCCCACTTGGTTAATTACATCTTGGGGGGGATACCCAAGAATACTCTCGATAAAAGGGGTTTTTCTTGGATTAACGTGAACCTGGGGCAATTGGTACTCAAAAGAAGGTTATTCAATGTGGGAACAGTCCCGATGCTTCAAAGCTTGTGCTAAGCCATCGGGCAGAGAGTGATCTCTCACATCCCGAACCGGTAACGGCTCATCGACACACGGGGCCCATGAAATTACCTAAATCATCTTGATGGGGATATCCCATCATGTCAAAGCACATTCGGGCCATAAGGGCAGAGGACAAATCATCGTATCCCAAATGGGCGGCAGCTCGTCGACATCGAGCTGTCAAAATAATATCAATGAAGCCAAGGAGAGACATGGCTCAAAGGGGCTCAACAAAAAGGAATGTAGTGTGATCCTAAAAGGTAGATGTAACTGGGTCGGGGTTCCACGAACCCGTCACCCACAGCTACTGGGACCTTAAGTCTACCTGATCGTGAAGGTAGTCGACCCAACACGTCCTGAGATCCCCAGTCAGCAATCCGTCAATTGCATCACCCGCGGAAACCTCGGTAGCCCTAAGGTC
>NEWO01000153.1:1022576-1035208 GCA_003013225.1 Phalaenopsis aphrodite | reverse complement strand
GAATTATATCTTTCTTCTTATCATGAATCAGTAATAAGTATATGAATTTTGTTGTGCCAAATTGGAGCAAAAATATTCTTTACTCTTACTAGAGTTGCTATAAAGAACATTGGCTAATTTAAAGTTTGAATAGTTCTGAAGACCGGCTAAGCAGGGAAGATAGTAGCTCCGACTTAAGAGTTCCCTCGATTCCCTCTAACTAGAAGCTAACATCTCATATCAGAACCTAAAATAATAAACCAAGTTGGGGTATTTAACCTGTCACTTTAAATTACTTTTACTCTATAGCCTTCAATGAATATTCCTCTATTTATTTTCACTCAATCCTGTGAACTACATTCTCATTCATACAACCTCATGTGATTCTTTCTAATTGTTGATTGAGACAATACCAGCCCGGTTCTTACATGTTCAAACAACAAATTTTAACATATGGATTGGCTAAATCAAGAAGTAATTGAAGTGCATGGACTTAAATCATCACAACTTCTTCCAACATTAAAAATCATAGTTAAACTCACCACAAAAACTCAAAACTATAAAAATAATAACTAACAAATGGTGTGGAATGGCGTGGAATGTGGGTTTGTGTAGAAGAAAACTGAAATGAGTGGAGGAATTTGAAATGGTGTGAGGGGGGGTTTCTGATCAAATTTTGGCCCTAAATAGAGCCTAGTTTGGTTCTCCAATAGGTGCATGTAAAAACTCTTTAAAAAACATCCAAATTTGTTGAATCTTCTAGAAACAGGGCTTCCTCCGACAATGGCGCCAGAGACCCACAATTAAATCACATGTTTTTGTCAAAAGGCGCCGTCGGGGAATAGTCTGGCATCGTTGATGCTGAATAAATTTTTAACTTCTCCATTTTTCTCCAAATTTCATTCTTTTTGTACCAAGTCTTAAAAATCAACAACCTGCAATAAAACATAGAAAATATCTTCCATTAAAGTGCAATATCACCAAGAATGAGTATAAAATATGGGTCTAAAAATGCATATATTTTTGGTGTATCACTTACCATAAGTGGTCACAAGCAACTAAAGAGTTTCATAATTAAATTGGTGAAGTTTTAAACCTGGAAAAGGAATCCAAATAAGAATAGTAGGAGACTCCTGTTTATGATCAAAATCAACTGTCCAGATCAATATTTTCTTAAATCTGTTATCACTTTTGTTAATTTTTTGTGCAAAGATATGAGTGTAGTCAACATCATTCGAGAGTTGAATAAGATTATAGCGCCCATTTAATAAATGATACACCTAAAATATATAGTATTTTTAGGCACATTTTTATATTTTTTTTAAGGTATTGCGCTTTAATAGAAGGTATTTTGGTATTTTTCTTGCAGATACAGGTAAAAAGGATGAAAAATGTTTAAAGAAGTGAAAATTGATCAAATTTGGAGCAAAAAGGTGAAAAATGTGCAAGAGAGTTTTGGCGCCTAAGCACCAGATCTGGCGCTTAAGTGCCAGTTAAACATAGAAGGCCATTCCTAAGCGCTAGGGACATGCGCTTAAGCGCCAGTGGTAGTTATTAGACGAGTAGATTTAGTTTCTATGAATTTTGAAGAGATTCATAAGGCACCCATTGGCTTAATAGGTGCTTATAACCACCATGAATGAAAATTATCATGAAAGGATGCATCCCCTAGGGAAATACATCAAATCAAGACATATTTTGAAGAGAAACCAAGGCACCTTTTAGAAATTTATAAAAGAAAGAAGGGAGGAATTTGAAAAGAGTCTTGAGAAGGTCTCAAAAAGTGTAAGTCCTGAATGTATTGGAAAGTTTTGAAAGTTCTCATTTAGGGAGTTAGTTCGGAGAGATTTTGAGACACCACTTTAACTTTTATTTTATCTTTTTTATTATTTTATTCTAAGTGATTGTAAAGAGAAGAGAATCAAAGGAACTTCAAGAGTTTGGTGGAGGACTTGAGATAAGTTTTTATCTTTTTGTTTTGAGACTCCTTTTGGTTTTAATTGAGACTTGTTGTTGGTTTGACAATGATTTCTTCTTTTAAACTAAAGTGTGGTCTTATTTTCTCCTTGTATTCTGAGTAGTTTACATATCTTTCTTCTTAAAATGATAAATAATTAAGTTTTGGATGGAAGTTGTGGAAAGTATTGATCATCAAAGATGGAAGAAGTTTTGATGATTTAAATCCTTGCACTTCATTTACTTCTTGATTTGGCCAATCCAGATGTTAAAATTTGTTGTGAGAACATGTACGAACCGGGCTGGTATTGTTTCAGTCAACAATTGGAAAGAACCACATGAGGTTGTATGAATTAGAATTTAGTTCATATGATTGAGTGTACATAAATAAGGAACTATTCATTGAAGGGTGTAGAGTTAGAGGACTTTAAAGTGATAGGTTAAATCCCCCAACTTAGTTTATAGTTTTAGGTTATGATACGAGATGTTAGCTCCCATGTGGAAGGAATGGAGGGAACTTTAGAGTGAGAGCTAGTATCTTCTCTACCTAGCCGGTCTTCAAAACTATTCAAACTTCAAATTAGCCAATGTTCTTTATAGCATCTCTAGTAAGGGTAAAAAGTATTATTGCTCCTATTTGGAATAAAACAATTTGCATACTTCCACAACAGAATTCATATACTTATTACTGATTCATAACAAGAAGAAATATATTTTCATATTTAGTGCTTTTCTTATACAAAAAGTCTAGTAATCTTTTTAAATTTTTATTGTTCTATCAAAATATTGAAAATACCAAAAATATTTAAGTTTTCATTACTCCAAAAATCATCTTTAGTTTAGATAATTATCTTTTTAATAAAAATAAAAAGTTTGTTGTTCAATAGTGCATACTGCGTATTCTCCCTGTGGGTTTGATATTGAGGTCTTAAAAAAAACTCCTATATTACTTGAGAACGTTACGTATACTTTCGTAGTATCCCAATATAATAAATTAAAAGTTAAATTCTTATTTTTTTCAGGATCAAATCTTTGGTTTTGTTGCAAAGCAAGAAAATATAAGTGAAAATATAATCTGAATTATTGTTGTACTGTGCATATTAGCAGTATCCAGGGATCAATTTTTTGATACTGTTGCTGAGGAGAAATTGATTTTAAAGCAATTTTCTATTTTTAGAAAGTATTATTTAAACTTTAAGTTATCTTATCTTATCTTATTTTGTTTTTTTAATTTTAATTTATTTTATTATATGTTAGTTTATGCGTAGTTCAGGTTCTGAAGGACTAGTGCCCTACTATTCCGAGTTAGAAAGAACTATTAGAAAAATCAGATAAACTGAAAAAATTATAAATTTAGAGAAATCCAAAAAAGTTACAGAAACGGCAGACCAAAATAATCAAAATGCTGAAATTCATCAAGTGTTTAGACCTTTAAGAGATTATGCCAACCCTATTGTAGATGAACATCATTTTAGTATTCAATAACCTACTGTAGCGGCTAATTCATTTGAGCTTAAACCTACTATTATCCAAATGGTTTCAAAATAATCAGTTTGGGGCATCACCAACTGAAGATCCAAATTTACATCTTGCCATTTTTCTAGAATTGTGAGCTACATTTAAATACGATGGTGTATCAGATGATGTCATAAGATTTAGGTTATTTTGTTTCTCACTAAGGGATAAAGCTAAGATGAGGTTGAACTCATTAGCACCTGGATCTATCAAAACTTGGGGTGATTTAACACCAAAATTCCTTGCTAAATTTTTTTTCACCATCAAAAACTGCAAAGCTTAGAAATGATTTTACATCATTTAATCAGTTTGAAGGGGAATTTATTTATGAAGAAAGTGAAAGATTTAAAGAAATTTTAAGAAAGTGTCCACATCATGCTATACCATATTGGTAAATAATTCAAACTTTTTATAATGAATTAGTTGGATCTCCTAGATCAAGTATCGATGTCGCTGCTAGTGGTTCATTGATGTCAAAACCATTTCATGATGTTTATGCTTTAATTGAAGAAATGGCTACCAATAATTTTTAATGGCCTTATGAGAGGGTAAATCCTAAGAAAGTAGCTAATATTTATTAAACTGAAGCATTTATCATGTTAGCAAATTAAGTTGCTGCAATTTCAAGGATGTTAGGCCAATTTGGAATAAATTTTTCTCAACCAATTTCCATGATTTAAGAGAATTCATTAGGCTAAATGATAGATTCTCAAGCATCATTATAAACTTTGAATGTCATAATTAATAAGTAGAATGCCCCATATTCAAATTATTATAACCCGGGTTGGAAGAACCATCCCAACTTTAACTAGAATAATAATTCGGGTGGTAATAATTAGCAATGGGGGAACAACCAAGGAAACTCATTGGGAAACTGGAACAACCAAGGAAATATTAATTATAGATCTACTTATCCTTCCAGTTTCAACAGTAATACACAGTTTAAGGAGAAGAAGTTGTCTATAGAAGAAGTGGTGTTACAAATGGGAAATCAATTACAAAGTCAAGGAGCTATAATTAGAAATATTGAGAATCAACTTGGGCAAATAACAAATTTATTATGTAATAGATCCTAAGAAACACTTCCTAGTAATACTAAATCAAATCCAAAAGACCATAATAAAGAACAAGTAAAAGCCATTCAACTTAAAAGCAGAAGAGAGTTGGAAGGTTGGGCTCAAAAAGAAATTGAAGTAGAGAGAGAAGAAAATGAAGCATCAAAAGAGGAAGCGCTAAAAGATTCTCAAAGACCTATTTCTCCACTAAAAAATGATTTGGAAGGACCAACACCTCCATTTCCTTAGAAACTTCGTCAGCAGAAGTTGGATAAACAATTTTCAAAATTTCTGGAAATATTTATGAAGCTTACAATTAACATTCCATTTGCTAAAGCTCTAGAACAAATGTCGAACTATGTAAAGCTTATGAAGGATATTCTCAACATGAAAATGAAGTTTGAAGATAAGGAGACTATTGCTCTTAGTGAGGAGTGTAGTGCGATAATTCAAAAGAAGCTTCCTGAAAAGCTTAAAGATCCTGGTAACACTATAATTTCATGTGTAATAGGAGACAAATTTTACGGGAAAGCTTTATGTGATATAGGTGCAAGCATTAACTTTATGCCATTATCAATATTTAAAATATTGGGATTAGGAGAAATAACCTTTAATATTGTAACTCTGCAGTTAGCAGATCATTCAATAACATACCCTAAAGTAGTTATAGAAGATGTCCTAGTGAAAGTGGATCAATTTATCTTTCCTATTGATTTTATTGTGCTAGATATGGAGGAAGATAAAGAGAAACCTATCATTTTGGGGAGAACTTTCCTAGCCACAGGAAAGGCAATGATAAATGTGCAGAAAGGGGAATTAACAATATGCGTCAATGATCAAACTGTTACTTTTAACATTTTAAAATCAATAAAATACCTTGTAAAAGGTAATAATAATGAATGCTATATGATGGATGTTATAAGATATCAAAGTTAATGCCATTTTTGAACTACTATGAAGAAAAATCTGAAGAAAAGAATTTGAACACGAGCAAGAAGAGGAATTAGTTCAATGTGAAGATATTTTAAGGAAGATTTAAACTATGTTCAAGAAAGTTTTGAAGTTTTTGACATGATAGACAAAGGTAAATCATTTTGTCCATCTATTAAAAAACCTCCAAAACTAGAGTTGAAGTTACTTTCTGATCATTTAAAATATGCCTTTTTAGGAGATTCCTCTACTTTATCTATTATAATTTCCTCAAAATAAATAATGGAAGAAGAAGAAAGGTTGACGAAAATTTTGAAAAATCTTAAGAAAGCCTTTGGATGGACAATTGCTTATATTAAAGGAATCAGTCCTTCCAATTGTATGCATAGAATTCATATGGAAGAGAACTGCAAACCCAAGGCTAATCCGCAAAGGAGATTGAATCATGTTATGAAAGAATTTGATAAGAAATAAATTTTAAAGTGGTTAGATGCTGGAATTATCTATCTTATTTCAGATAGTGCATGGGTTAGTCCAATTCATTGCCTTCCTAAGAAAGGATGAGTAATTGTAACTGTAAATGAACATAATGAGTTAATATCTACTAGACAAGTTAAATCTTAAAATCTTAATGTTTTTAATAGCGAAGCTCAATTCTAAAGTTAAAGATATTTTAATTTAAATCTTAACATCGCTAATTCTCTTGGAGTATTAAAGATATTTTAAGTTAAAGATATTCAAAAGTATAGTCATTTTAAGTTAATTCTTAACATCTCAAGTCATGTTAAATTAATTTTAAAAATAGTGTTACCTAAGGACAAATAAAATTTAGTTTTCTTCTTTTTAAAAGAAATTTTTCCTCCCCATAAACTTAAGTTTTTCAGTATATTATAAATGTTCTATCACAAAATTTAGTTGGTGAAAGAAAATAGTAAATGCATAAAAATAAAAACTAACTTTTAGAGGATTTCTAACTATGAAACTGGGGTCTGATATACTGCAGGTACTAAATTTAAAATTACATACATGCTTTAAAGGAATAAATGAGACATAATATATTCTAAAGAATTTGCTGAGAATTAAAAATAGAAATGAAAATTGAAAATACTAAAGATGCACAAAAGGTAAAAATCTACAGTTACTATTATAATTTTAAGTTCACAACATAAAAATAAAGTTTTTACTACAACAATTTCAAATGCTAACGACATACTATCCAATTAACCTAGCAAATAAACAAACAACCAAACAAACAAAATAAACTCCTAAAAATATCAATATTCATCCCCTTCATCATCATCATCATCATCATCATCATCTTCTTCATCTTCTTCTTCTTCTTCATGAATAGGAGCATAAGAAGTGAAGCTGGGGCAAGTAGGAATTTCCACATTGTATTCACCCGTAAGATTTCTCACCATAGCATCCACCAAAGCTAAATCATGTTGAATTCTCCTTTACTGATACTCATCATTATAAGCATTTCTCGCTCCAATCTCTCCAATTTGGCTCTGAATATTTACTATATCCAATTGTTGAATCATTAGTTGGTGCATAATGTTTTCTATTGATGCAGGGAGAGAAGTAGATGCCCCTGCAGTGGATGTAGAGGGTCTATCACTTCTTCTACCCTTAGATTCAAAAAATTATTCAATTCCCAGATCATATGCTTCCCAATAGAATTTTGTGGTTGTAGTCTTTCCTCATTTCAATGGGACGCTACTCCCAATTGCTCACTAAGAGTAAAAATCAATGCAGGGTAACCCAAACCAAATTCTATAAAGCTCTTAGCTATGCTCCGTGCATGATGAACCATGAGAGAATAAAAATTTATTGTTTTCATGTTTTGAATGTAATAGTTCAATATAGCTCTATCCTTTGTTACATTGGTCAGATGATTTATTGGTAGTAGTTTAACAGAAATGAAGTGGTGTCATACCTTTGACTGAATAGTCAACATGGAAGTGAAGAAGTTAATTATCATATTATTTTAAATTCTTCATTCTCCTCTTCCATTAGCCAGAAAGGCAATCACTTCATCTAGTGATGAACCATTCTTCATGAATGCAGCATATTCATCATGAACTACATTTCTCATCCCATAAAAATCATTGGTCCTTTCTGCAATAAATTCAACTTGCTTACCTCTCACAAAAATGCGGTCACTGCCAGTGAACCTCAAGTCGGCATAACACTCCTGAATATTTGGCAAAATTTCTATTTTAGTAAAGTAGAAAAACTGTTCCAAATTAATCGCAAGGATCAACCTCTCGATCTCGCCACCCAGGTTAGCAAATGCCCGCTCCTGGATCAATTTTTTTTATTCTATTTGAGTGTTATAACTATAATGGGGCTTCAAATTAACAAATATTTGTGCATTAAAATCATTTGATGGCCTTCCTCTCTTCACTCGTGGAGCCATTTAAAATTCTAATAAAAACCAAATGAATTCCAAATAAATTACAAAATAAAAAATCTAACTCCCCATGTAAGACTATTTGGTAAGAAACTTTTCAGAATGAGTTTTGTTCAAGCTTTTTCATCAATAATCCCAATTTTTGTATTTTTCAAAATGTAGGAAAAATCCATGGTGAAAATAAAAAATTTCTAAGCTAAAGTGAAGCTCTTACCAAGAGAAGATAAAATCTATGATTTTTAGCCTCTAAAATCTTCCCTATTGCGCTAAATGTGAAGCCTTAGGTCAAGGTTTAGAGGTAGGAGCCGACCCAAGCATTAAGCATGGAGTTTTACTGTGCGATTTTACAGTTTTTAAGGCAATCTAGAGTTTTCAGTAATTTGGCGCATCTTGTGGCAAATGCGCCAACTCCCTATAAACCAGCGAATCTTGCGCTAACGCCTTAATTTTTTCATATCTCATTTTCTATGAAAATCTGCTCTGTACCGCTTTACGTTTACCTCTAATTAACTCAAATGAACATTTATACACATGATTTAAACTTACTCAAACATCAATCTTTCACAAGTAACACAAAACTCACTTTTATATATAAAATTTGTGCTAAAACTAACATTTTTCAAGCCAACAAATATCTATTTCAGTGTTCAAAATCCTAACACTGAAATCTAAACATCAAAATATCAATCACAAACATTGATATAGTTCAACAATAAAAGTAAATGCAATCCAACACAACAAAATAACTAAAACAAGCAGTACTAACCAAAATGTTCCTTGCATAGATTAAGTTGAAATTTCTTCTCCACTCTCGTCCTCCCGAATATCTCTCCTAGTTTAGTAGTGCACATACAATTTGTAGAAGGGTCGATAAGGAAACTCATCAGTCGAATCATCCCCAATCCAAGCATGTTTCTCAAACATATGCACTGAACCATCTTCAATATGACCAATATGCTTAAAATGTTCTTTAAGTCTCCAGTCCAAGTGATCCAACATTTCAGTAACGTTCCCATTTGCATGCATAAGATTCTTCACCTCTTTCTATCTTCTTGATCCTTTCCGAAGTGCATTTGAAATGAAGTAAGGTTGAATAGGTGATGAAATCTGGGATGCTTGATCCATCAGATATTCATATCATTCTCATCTTCCATTCCAATAAATTTGCAATAGACTTTTGGATCTATCGGCTTTTAAAGAAGAAGCACTTTTCCCAACTCTCATAAACATCTTGAGAATAGGATGTTTATGATTTCACACTGATTTCACCAATATCAATAGGATTCCCAGTTTGAGTACAATAATTTAAAATACCACTCTCCTTAGTTAACATACTGATTTCATAGTAGGAATTAATTTTGATGCAATAAAGAAGTGTCATGCCTTAGATGCAAAATTTAACAATGATGACAAAAACTTACATTTTCATCATCTATGGCCTCCCAATTGGCATCTTCATCCATAAGGTATCAATAGAGTTCATTCATATTATCTCTAGCAGGGGTAAAATTTGCATAATGGCAAATAGGCACATTTTCAATCATAAACATCTTGTTTATTCTTAAATGAGTGAATTGCAAAAAACTGTCTCACACATAGAAAATTCCTTGGTTAATTTCATGTAGATTTGCATAAAAATCTTTCACCACAGGTACATCTACGTCGGTAGTAGTGTAACAAAGCACTTTCCAACATCTCTGTGTAATAATCTCTTCCACTACAGTATTCAGTGTATTTAATCCTTGATTCACAAACTTCCTTTCTTTGATTAGCATCTTCTTCACTAGAACACGATCATGCAACTTCTATGCATCAAAACTGATGAACTTTCTCCGTTTAAAATTTCCAAATCTAGAAAAATTTTTAGAGTGGGATTCCGTTGAAATTCAAATTTAGTGACTCTTCCCTCATCTTACCCCTTAAAATGGACTTTTGAATCAGTTTATTGAAGTTATAAGGAAAAGAACCGGCCAAAAACTGCCAAAAACCACCTTTTGAAATATTTTAAGTCATTTTTTTTCCACGGTGGATCATGTGTCGTTTGTTGTGCGTCATGCACCAACTCTCTGTAATGTGGTGCATCATGTGCCACTTCCATAAAAAATTACATTTTGGACTTCGATAAAAAAAATTCTAAATGCATTATATAAAATTAGGTAAATAAAGGTGTTCTTAAATATTTTCTCAATTTCAAATTTCTCAAATACACAGACTCTAGAAAAACTTAAATATAAATATATGTAAAATATTCTGAACAAAAACTTAAAAGCACAGTAAACAACAAAAAATATGGGTTGCCTCCCACAAAGCGCTTGGTTTAATGTCGTCACCCCGACATTCCCAGTCTTTATTCTGGGTGACCCAACATTACAGTCTCTTCGAAAACTAATGTTTGACCATCAAAATATGGTTTCAAACTGAGCCCATTAACTTTAAATATCCTTCCAGTTTTAGGATCTTCAATATTAATAGCTCCATAGGGATAGAATTTTACAACTTTAAATGGCTCTTTCCACCTAGACTTTAGTTTTCGAAGAAATAATTTCAATCTTGTATTGTATAATAAAACTTATTGTCCAGGTCTAAATTCCTTTTTTATTATCTTTTGATCATACCATTCTTTCATTATTTCTTTATAAATCCTAGCACTGTCCTAAGATTCTTTTCTAATTTCTTCAAGCTCATTCAATTACAATAATCTTTTCTCACAAGCTTCTTTCAAATTGAAATTGAATTTTTTAATAGCCCTATAAGCTTTCTGCTCCAACTTTACTAACAAGTGACAAGGCTTCCCAAAAATTAATCTATACGGGGACATAACTATAAGTGTCTTTAAAGCTGTCTTGTATGTCCACAATATCGTATCTAATCTAGCAGACCAATCTTTTTACTATGATTTACACTTTTTTCCAAAATTCTTCTAATTTCATGATTAAATATTTCTACTAAACCACTATTCTATGGACGATAACCAGTTACAATTTTAAGCATTATATTATATTTTTCTACCAAACTTTCAATTCTTGCATTTCTAAAATGAGATCCTTCCTTGGTAATAACTACTCTAGGCTTATTAGATCTTGTAAAAAATATTTTTAATTAAAAGTTTTGAAGCGCTAGGAGAATCATATTGAGGTAAAGTACTTGCTTCAATCCATTTTGAAACATAATCCACTGCAATTAATATATATATATATATATATATATATATATATATATATATATATATATATATATATATATATATATATATATATATATATATATATATATATATATATATATATATATATATATATATATATATTTCTAAATGAAAGTATAAATGGTCCCATATAATGCAATCCTCATGCATCAAAAATTTCAATTTCCAAATTAAAATTTTAGAGGCATTTCATTTCTTTGTGAAATATTTCCTACTCTATGACACGGATCAGATGTTTTTATATATATATTAACATCTCTAAATAGAGTAGGCCAATAAAATCCAGATTGTAAAATTTTATGAACAGTTCTGTCATTCTCAAAATGACCTCCAAATTTAGAATCGTGACTTTTTCTTAATAATTTCCTGAATTACTTTGTAAGGAACATATCATATCATTACTAAATCTTTGCATTGTTTATATTAATAGAGGTAATCCAAAAAATAATATTTTGCATCATGAATAAATTTCTTTTTATGTTGTTTTGCTAATCTATATGGTAAAATACAACTAATAATATAGTTTATAATATCAACATATTAAGGTATTTCATAACCTTTTACGACATAAAGTTGTTAATCAGGAAAGGTTTCATAATTTTTTTTTCCATTTCAAGTATTTCTTCATGTTCTAGCCTAGATAGATGATCATCAATTTGATTGTTAGTCCCTTTCCTATCGGCTATTACAAGATCAAACTCTTGCGTCAGAAGTATTGATACACAAAAATAATACATTGGTTTAAGTACCCTTTTATGCCTATTTTTTGAGATATTGTACTTTAAAGAAAGATATTTTTCTGTTTTTATTGCAGGTATACCATTTTCGGGCATTTGGAGTGAAAATGGAAAAAGGAGCAAAATTTGGAGCAAAACAGCCAATTTTAGGTTTCGCGCATGATGCACCAAAATCTAGAGCGTTGTCGCATTATGCGCTAGATGCGACTTTTTCAAATTAAGGCAGTTTGAGAAAAATTTTGCGTGAATTTACAAAGGCACACTTGTTTTAAATACACCATGGAATGAGTCAATGCATCTAGACACTTTGAAAGGTTGTAATTTGAAGGGAACTGACTCTTGGATCAAAGAGGCACTTCTTTTGAATTCAATGGTTTGACTTTTGAATTTTCGAGGGAAATTGAGGGAAATTGAAATTCATTTCAGAGAGGCAGCCCAAAATAAATTCAAGTGGGAGAAGAACTTCAAGAGAGGGGGCAAAAAAGATAGGTGGCGCGAGAACCAAGAGGGAGAGATAGAGAGAGAATGTCAAAGGCTTGGAGATTATCTTCTAGGATTGTAAGAGGAGAGGGAAGGTGAGAAATTTCTTCTTCATTACACTTCTAAGAGAGAATTGAGAGTGCTTATAAAGAGATAAAGACTTGGAGAGAACTTCTAAGGATTTTCTTGGGAAGAATTGTAAGATAAGTTGTATTTTTTATTTCTTTTATTTGTAAACTTATTTTTATATATGAAGTCCATGTTTTATCATATCCTTATCATGAATTTTTAGTAGCATTCTTTATCCTTTTCCCTACTTTGAAGAAATGATTTTGTGAAGAATTGATTTTATTTTCTAC
>NEWO01000153.1:994052-1021981 GCA_003013225.1 Phalaenopsis aphrodite | reverse complement strand
TTTATTTTATTTCAATACTTTTACTTTTGAAAGTTTAGCATCTAGTTTAACTTAACTATTGTGGTTATACATCTGCATAATTAGTAGCATTTCACTTGATTAGTTTAACTTCAAACTTCATACTTTACTTTATTCATATTTTTATTTTAATTTAAGAATAGAATATTAATAGCTAGCTTATATACATTTCCAGCTTTCCTGTGGGTTTGATATCTAGGACTCCATAGAGCGTTGTATTAGTTGAGTAATACGTATACTTGCGTTATATGTAGAAGGAAATTATTAGTTGAAAAGAGGTTTTAATGATAAATTATTTTCATTAAAGTTACCTTATTATTTGGGTTACATAGCATATTTATTATTAATTTAATCCCCAATTTCCTCGCATCAAGGTTTTGGCACCATTATCGAGGAAGTAACGAAAAGTATTAGTTATTTTATTTTCTTTAAAAAATTTTAAAAAAGTATTTGTAGTTTAGTTTTAACATTTTCTTGTTTTAGCGTGTTGCTTATTTTTAATTACTTATTTTATTTTATTTATGCGTAGTATATGATCTGAAAAACATAGTACCTTACGAATCTTAACTAGAAAGAACTGTTAGAAAATTTGAAAGCAAAAAAAAAAGAGAAAAATCATTCTAACAAAATGGCTTGCAACTCAAGTAATGCACAAAATGAAAATGAAAATCATAAGAGACCTTTATGGGATTATGCTAATTCTACAGCAGATGAAATTCATTTAAGTATACAAAACCTTGTTGTAGTTGCCAATTCATTTGAGCTTAAACATCCTATTATCCAAAGGGTACAAAACAATCAATTTGGGTGAACACTAACTGAAGATCCCAATTTACTCCTTGCAAGTTTACTAGAATTTTGTGCTACATTTAAATATGATGGAGTGTTGAATGATTCTAGCAGACACAAACTTTTTCCTTTTTCACTGAGGGATAAACCTAAGATGTGGATAAACTCAATAGCACCCGGATCTATCAAAACTTGGGGAGATTTATCACAAAAATTTTTATCTAAATATTTCACACCTTTAAAAACTACTAAGCTTAGAAATGATATTACATCTTTTTGTCAATTTGAAGGGGAATCAATTTTTGAAGCCTCAGAAAGATTTAAAAAATTGCTTAGGAAGTGTCCACACCAAGCGTTGCCAGATTAGTTAATAATTCAAACTTTTCATAATGGATTGGTTGGATCTCTTAGATTGATAATTGATGCTGCTACTGGTGGATCATTAATGTCAAAACCATTCGATGAAGCATATTCATTAATTGAAGAGATGGTTACTAATAATTTTCAAAGGCCCCCAGAAAGGGTAAATCTAAAAAGAGTATCCAGTAATCATGATTCTGATGCAATATCTATATTAGCTGCTCACATAGCCGCTATATCAAATAAGATAGATCAATATGGAATAAATTATCCTCAAACATTACCTATGCTTGACGACAACTCATTTAAATAAATGATAAAATCTCAATCTTCTTATTAGACTTTAAATGCAATAAACAATTGTTCTAATAATCCTTATGTTAGTTATTATAATCCTGATTGGAAGAATCATCCAAACTTTAATTGGAGTAATAATAATTTAAATGCTGCAAATCTACAATGGGGAAATGAAGCTCCATCAATCATGGAAATCAAGCTTATAAACCTTATTACCCCAAATGATTAATAATTTGCAAAGTAAGTAGAAAAAAGTTATCAATGGAAGAATTGATATTGCAAATGGGAAGTCAATTACAGAGTCAAGGTGTTGCAATCAGAAACATGGAAAATCAATTGAGATGTATTGCTATTATTCAGTTATCAATGGAAGAATTGATATTGCAAATGGAAATCAAGCTTATAAACCTAGTAATATTGAAGTAAATCCTAAAGATCAGAACAAGGAGCAAATTAAAACTATTCAACTGAGAAGTGGAAAAGAATTAGAAGAAAGAGTTCAATAAGAAGTTGAAATAGAAAAAGATGAGGTGGAAAATGAAAATTCTGGTGAAGATTTTCATTATGAGTCAGAAAGTCCCTTTAAACCAACGAAAATAATTATAGAAAGACCACCACCTACATTTCTTCAAATATTGAAGTAAAAGTATAGAGATAATCAATTTTCAAATTTTTTTGGAAATTTTAAGGAAATTAACGATAAAAATTCTATTTGTTGAAGCTTTGGAACAATTGTCAAGCTATGTAAAGTTCATGAAGGATATACTTAATAAGAAAATGAAGTATGTAGATAATGAGACAATTGCACTCAATGAAGAGTGTAGCGCTATAATTCAGAAGAAGCTTCCTGAAAAACTTAAAGATCCTGGAAGTTTTATAATTCCTTGTGCTATTGGTGAACGATTTTATGGAAGAGATTTATATGATATAGGAGTCAATAGCAATCTTATGTTTTTAACAATTTTTGGAAGCTTAGGCTTTGGAGATATTTCACCTACAATTGTAACTCTTCAGTTAGTTGATCGTTCGATTACCTATCCTAAAGGAGTTATAGAAGTTTTGGTAAAGGTTGATAAATTTATCTTTCCTTTGGACTTTATTGTATTAGATATGGAGGAAGATAAAGAAATTCCTATTATTTTAGGGAGAACATTCTTAGATATTATAAGAGCTTTGATAGATGTGCGGATTGGAGAACTAACTATGAGGGTTAATGATCAAGAGGTTACATTTAATATTGCAAAGTCAATGAGATACCCTGCAAAATAACAAGAGATCGAATGCTTCAAAAGGGATATTAATGAGTGTTTAAGCCATGAATATTTCAAAAAGACATATGAAAATGAATTTGAAAAGGAATCTATGGAATTTCAAGATAAGGATAAAATCCGAGATGAGTCCATAAAAGTGAGTACGGAATAACTGAAATATGTTAAGTAAAAATTTGAAATGTTAGATCCTGCAGAAAATGACAACAATTTGATTTCATCTATTAAGAAACCCCCTGAACTAGAATTGAAAACACTTCCTACACATTTGAAGTATGAATTCTTAGAAGATTCATCTACACTTCTTGTCATAGTATCCTCAGAACTAATTGATGTGCAAGAACAACAATTGTTAGAAACTTTGAAAACATATAAGAAAGCCTTTGGATTGACATTTACTGATATTAAAAGAATCAGTCGTACAATCTGTATGCATAGAATTTTATTAGAAGGTCAACATAAACCAAGAACTGATCCTTAAAGGAGATTGAATCCTATGATGAAAAAAGTGGTTAAGAAAAAATTATAAAATGGTTAGACGCGGGAATAATATATCTTATTTCAAACTGTGCTTGGGTGAGTCCAATTCATTGTGTTCTGAAGAAAGGAGGTGTAACTGTAGTGATAAATGAGCATAATGATTTAATATCAATAAGATAAGTCACTGGATGAAGAATCTGCTTAGATTTTAGAAATTAAATTCTGCCACCTCGAAGTTCATTTTTTTTTACCCCTTTTGGACCAGATGTTGGATAGATTGGCTGGGCACAAATATTTTTATTTTTCAGATGGATATACCAGTTATCACCAAATACATCTTGCTCCCGATGATCAACAGAAAACAACATTTACTAGTCCTTATGGAAATTTTGCTTTTTAGCGAATGCCTTTTCGATTATGTAACACACCTACAACATTTCAATGATGTATGATGTCAATTTCAGTCATTTGATTGAAAAAGTGATTGACACTTTTATAGATGATTTTTCCGTATTCAGAACTTCCTTTGAGATATGTCTAAATCAATTAGAAAAAGTTCTGGAACATTGTCAAAAGGCTAATCTCGTTTTAAACTTGAAGATATGTCTGTTTATGATTGCAGGAGGAATTATTCTTGAACATAAAATTTCAGAAAATGGCATAGAAGTAGATCCTGCAAAAATTCATGTTATACCAAACCTACCTCCACCTACTACTGTAAGAGGAGTTAGGAGCTTTTAGGACATGTTGGATTCTACAGGTGATATATCAAAGATTTTCTTGAAATTACTAAGCCTTTATGTCAACTTCTAGAAAAAGATGCAAAGTTTCACTTTAACCAAGCTTGCCTTAAAGGCTTTGAAACCTTAAGAGAAAAATTGATCACTACCCTATAATTGTTTCACCAGACTGGGAGAAACCTTTAGAATTAATGTGTGATGCTAGTGATTATGCAATTGGAGTTGTTTTAGGGCAGAAATATGATAAGACTTTCAAGGTAATATATTATGCTAGTAAGACTCTTAATGATGCTCAGATTAACTATACCATCAATGAAAGAGAGTTATTAGCTATTGTTTATGCTTTTGATAAGTTTAGATCATATTTGATGGGAACTAAATGTGTTGTGCATACTGACCATCCTGCTATTAAATATTTAATGCAATAGAAAGATGCAAAACCAAGATTAATTATATGGATACTTTTGATGCAAGAATTCAATTTTGTAGTATTCGATAAAAAAGGGACTGAAAGTTAAATAGATGATCATCTATCGAGGTTAGAACAGAAAAAAAAACTTGATCTGGAGAGAGATCCTGATAAACAACTCTATGCTGTAACAGGATGGGAAATACCTTGGTATGCTGATATTGTGAATTATATTGTTAGTAGTATTTTACCATGTGGACTGACTAAACAACAAGAAAAGAAATTTATTTATGATGCAAAATCTTATTTTTGAGATGATCAACATTTGTATAAATAATGTAAAGATTAAGTTATAAGATGACTTGTTCCGTATAAATAATTATAGGAGATTATGCAAAAATGTCATGATTCTGAATTTAGATGATATTTTAGGAATGATAGAACAACTTGAAAGATTTAACAATCTGGATTTTAATGGCCTACTTTATTTAGAGATGTTAATACACACACATACACACACACACAATATATATATATATAAACATGTGATTAGTGTCTGAGAGTAGGTAATATTTATAGAAGAAATGAAATGCCTCAAAATTTTAATTTAGAAATTGAAATTTTTTATGCATGGGGATTAGATTTTATGGGACCACTCATGCCTTCATTTGGAAATATATATATTTTGATTGTGGTGGATTATGTTTCAAAATGGATAAAAACAATTGCTTTACCTAGATGTGATGCTTGGAGTGTTTTAAAATTTTTAATTAAAAATATTTTTACAAGGTATGGAATGCTGAGAGTAATCATTATTGATGGAGGATCTCATTTTAGAAATGCAACAATTGCCAGATTAGTGGAAAAATATAACATAACATGTAAAACTACAACTGCTTATCTTCCCCGAGCTAATGGTTTAGCGGAAGTATCTAATCATGATATTAAGAGAATTTTGGAGAAGAGTATTAATCCTAATAAAATGGATTGGTTTATTAGATTATATACTACATTATGGGCATACTGGACAGCTTATAAAACACCAATAGGAATGTCCTCATAAAGATTAGTTTTAGGGAAGACTTGTCACTTGCAAGTTGAATTAGAACATAAAGCTTATTGGGCAATAAAAGAATTTAATTTCAATTTCAAAGCTAGTGATAAAAGATTATTGCAATTGAATGAGTTTGAAGAAATTAGGAATGAATATTACGATAATGCGATGATTTATAAAGATAAAAATGAAAGAATGGCATGATCAGAAGATAGTAAAAAGATAATTTGAACTTGGACAGGAAGTTTTATTATATAATACATGATTGAAATTATTTCCTGGAAAATTGAATTTTAGGTTGAAAGGGCCATTCAAAGTTATAAAAGTCTATCCCTATGGAGCGGTCAATATTGAAGATACCAAAATTGGAAGAATATTTAAAGTGAATGGGAACATATTAAAACCTTATTTTGATGGTCGAAGACCAAATTCTAAAGAGACTATCATGTTGGATCACCCAAAATGAGACTTAGAATGTCAAGCTGATGACACTAAACCAAGTGCTTTATGGCAGGCAACCCACATGTATCATTGTTTATTTTGAGTTTTTGTTTAAAATCTTATATGTATGCTTATGTTTATGTCTTTATGTAATCTGTGTATTTGAGAAAAATGTCTAGAAACATCTTTGTTTGTATAATGTTATGAGATGATTGAGAATTTATTTGATCAAAAACGAAACAGACAGAATTTTGGAACTGGCGCATGATGCGCCGAATTCCAGAGTGCTTGCTCATGATGCGCTGCGGAGACGAAAATGACTTAAAATGATTCAAATGAAATTTTTTGGCAGTTTTTGGTGGGAATACATTCAAATTACTCCTAAAAACTAACTCCAAGACATATTTTAGGGGATAAAATGATGGAAGAGTCACAGCTTTTCAACTCCTATGGCTTCCGACTCTAGAAACTCTACTAGATTAGGAATTTTCAATCGAAAAAAGTTCATCAATTTAACTGCACAGAAGTTGCATGACAAAATTATAATGATGAAGAGGCTTATCAAAGAGAGGTGACTTTTAAATCAAGGATTCAACACAGTGAGTGCTCGAGTCGAACAAGTTATTACGCAGATGCATAGGGAAGTACTTTGCTACACTACTGCTGCTATACTTGTTCCTGTGGTGAAAGAATTTTATGCAAATCTTCATAGGATCAACCAAGGAATGATTTATGTGTGAGGTAGGTTTGTGTTGTTCACTCTTTTGAAAATCAACAAAATGTTTATGATCGAGAATGTGCATGTCTGCTACTACACTAATTTTACCCCTACAAGAGAGAACATGGATGAACTCTACCATTACCTTATGGATGAAGATGCTAATTGGTAAGCCTGAGATGATGAGACTGTTAGTTTTTCTTCATCATTGTTAAATCCTACTTCAAAGGCATGGCATTTCTTCATTTCATTAAAATTACTACCTACTATTAAAAATAATAAGGTCATTAAGGAGAGTGTTATTCTGATCATGAATAAATCTGCAACTAGATTGTGACATCCATCTACTACTTTACAACTTTGTAGTCAATCGCAAGTATCTTATGAAAGTTGGGAGAAATTTCTACTAGCTTGGAAGTCAATGGATCCTGAAGACTACTGTAGTTGCATTGGAATGGGAGATGAAAATGATAAGAATGTACTAATGGAACAAGGATCCTATAATTCATCACCTATTCAGCCTTATTACAACTTGAGTGCACTTTCAAAGAGAATCAAGAAGATAGAGAAAGAGGTGCATAATCTTATGCATGCAATTGATATATTTCTGAAATGCTGGGTCACCTGGATGGAGACTCAAGGAACATTTTGAACATATAGTAAAATCAATTCAAGATCACTCCAAATATTTTCCAAACTCTTTGTGAAAATCATCTATATCAAATTGATCAACCAATTGGGCTTAATGTCATGGCTAGCCTAACCCAAACCCAACTTCAAGAAAATTTGACCCAAATTGACCATGCACTAAAATTGACTAAGCCATGACAAAATGACCAAATTAATGACAACACAACCACCAAATGGATCCTGGTGACTAGGCTAGACCCACCTAGCCCACCCAATGGAAGCCATGGACTAATGGTCCCTTGATTTTAGGGATCTCATCCCATTTTTTGCCTAAAACAATATATCCTTGCCATCATGCTATAACATTAGAGGTTAATCATCATAAAGATCCCCTCACTTTTCTGGCCACCACCCTAAGCCCTGCCGGCTAGCTTACTGGCCGAAAAACACCAAAACTGAGAACCACCATGCCTCCATCTAAACCCAAACTCACCCATCTCAGCTAGCCAATTCCAATTGGCTTTGACACCATTAAACCCTCCACACAAGCATTGTTTTGCACACACTAATTTGCCCTGATAGCCACCCTAAGCCATTTATTTATACCCCTCTCCCATGGCCAAAACATAAGGAAAGCTAATTTCCATGGGGAGACTCTGCCCAATTTCATCCAGACACTCCCCAAAAACTCTTAAGCTCAAACCCACAACTTTCCCCCTTTGTATTCTCTTGTGAGAGCTCAATTTTGAGTTCAAAATTCAAGGAAAACCATGAAACTTTCTATCACAGTTCTACACTCTACCAAACTTCAATTAACTGTGCACACACCATCCCATGAGTGAGAGAACTTGATTCCCCAAAGAAGCCCCATCACAGAGGTCCTCTGAGATAGCTCTATACTAAAACCTGAAATTGAGTTTGATCGAAATCATCTACAATTTACCAAGGCCTAAAACATCATCTGAAGGTTTTTTGGGTCCATTCAAGGCTTCCACAACCATCTGATTGAGGCCTCCCCTCTCAGATAAACGTATTGAACCTCAACCTTAATCAGAGCCTATTTAGATTATCCATACATATTTACTATATTTCACATCGTATAAGCTGTATAGATATGTTTATCTTGAGTAGATGAAAGTGTAGAAACAAACTCCATGTGATTTAGTTGAGTCTAGATAAAGATCTTAAGGTTTTAGTGTGAACGGCTCTTGGGTTAGCTCATTTAGATATGATGAACAGATGTTATCCGATCGCGCGATTATTTCAGGCACGGTTGAGATCGCATTGGATGAACGGATGGAACGAAAAGGCGGGCTGACGAGGTGGCTTCATGGCTGGTGACATCAAATGGTGGAGCGCCACATGGAGGCTTCGGAGCAGATGAGGATGAGGTGGTCCCACGCGTTTAATAGTAAAATCAGGATTTATTTTATTTATTTAAATACTAAAACTTTAAAAATTCATATCTTTCTGTAGAAAAATCATAAAAATAAAATAAAAATACCCACTTGCTCAGTAAATAGAGGAAAATAATGTGGACTTAAAATAAAAATTATTTGTTGAATATTTTATTTTAATGAATTAAATACTCGCTGGAGTATTTTAATTCAATATGAACAAGTATTGCTCACCATGGTTTGAAATTTTTAGGGTACATTCTTTATGATAAGGGTTATGTTCTTTGATTTTTCTAAGGTCAGAGAGCATATCTCTCTTTTTAACCCTAATTTTCAACCTAGGATGGCTAATTTAGCATATTTTATTCATAAAATTTAAAATATCATCTAAAAATTATGACAATAATATTTGTAGGTTTCCTATGGTGAGAGAAGTTTAGGAAAAATGATATGATGATTTGAATTATTTTTTACATTACTATAGTTAACTAAATGTATATAACTCGTTTTAAATTATGTAAATTAAATACTAATAAAAATTTGACAAAATGAGTTCCACACTGTAAAATTATCTTATTTACCCTGTGTAAAAATTTAAAATTTTTTTGACTAAGTTTGAGCACTAAAGTTGATTTTTTAAGAAACATTATATTTTTATACAAATTTAATTAGATAAAATTAAATAAACTTGGTAATTTGTTTTTTGAGTTCTTTGTGATCAAGGGCACTTAGGAAAAAGAAATGTTAATTTTGAGAAAATATTTGATTTTTTAGCTTTACTCTGAATTTAAAATAATTAAAAATTCAAAAAGTGCCAAAATGTTTCAAAATGTGCCTAATGGTCTGTTGATCACTTGGGGCTCATTAAGCTATTTTTCCTAATTTTTCTAATTCAAAAATAAATTTTAAAAGCTTAAAAAATGAATTATTCATATTTTTTCTCATTAAAATGATTATAATAAATAAATTAAAAATCATTAAATACAAAATTTGTTTCTGCGAGTCCTTTGAACTCAGAGAGATTTAATAAAAATATGAAAATAATTTATGTAATTAAAACATTATTTTATATCTAATAAATCATTAAAATGATTCATAATTAAATAATAATGATAGAAATTAAATTAAAAAAATCATGAAATTTTGTCTAAATATTTCTCTGACCTAAGGGAACCTTTAATAATTTTTTCATGATTAAAAATTTTATTTTGGATAGTTAAATAAATTAATTTTAAAAATACTATTTTTTAAATTTAAATATTAAATTAAAATAAATTAAATTTTGAAAACCCACATTTTCTCCTTTGATGTTTTACTTGACCCATGGATACAACACTCTAAATAGTTGAAGTCATTTGAATTTTGATTAATGGGTTATTAGGTGAAGAACCTCAAGGGAAAAGTAGTAACTTTAGATTTTGGTGCCTTAATAAAAATTTAGGATTAATCCCCGAGAAAGTAGGCAATTTTGATCTTAAAGAATATGTCTATATGATTGAATTACAACAAGATTAAGAGGTAGGAGCTCACCTGCCACCTTTTCCACAATAAGAACAAAATTATAATTTCTCAAATTATCAGGACTTGGAAATCAATCAAAATTAAAAGAATCTCAAGTGATGAGTTCAAGTTAGAAAGATAATATTTCATTAATTTTAAGCCCATAATTGATGACCATATGATCTTTCAGAAAGAATGCATGTCATTTAAATCAAAATTTTGCTAGTTGTTATTTCATGTATTGTGATTGTTCAGGGCTTGCTAGTTATTTAGGCTTGACATTTAAACTCATTTGAATAGATTTAGAAGATAACATGATTGATGATTAACACCTTTTTCACACAACAAGCCCAATTATAATTGTGGGTACCAAAACATTTATTGACTTAGGTCTGCCTTAAGGGCATCCACCAATATAACTCTTAAATGAAATATCACTTAATTAATCGAGTGTCCTAACCTCAGGATAAATAAAAAAATCAAGTTTCTTTAAGAAATGAGATAACATTAGCTTAACCTTGGATGATTAATGGAACGATATGATAAGTTAAAAAATGAATTCGAAATATTTCAAGAAAACTTCAAAGTGATTCTGGGTCATGCTCTGAGCACTTTCAAATCTCTTAAATATTTTGAAAAACATATTAAACTTGTTATATCTTGATCTAAAATTATCCATTAAAAACTTTGGGGACTTAATAAAGTCATAACTTGGGGTCTTGTAGCTATACGTTCATCTACTCTTGCAATTTGAATTCCTTGCAAAATTATATACATATTGCCAAAGCTATCCTTTCAGGTGGAGCGGGAAGAATCGATAGGTACACTTTTAAGTTATTGCATTTACCTTTTATACTTATTGTTTCTTGCTTAAAGTCACCTTGCATGTGAAAACCAAAAACCAAAACTAAAAATTAAACAAGATAAAATTCACCGCCACAATAGCCAAAATTTAAGACAACTCAAAATTTTATCACAAACAAAACAACAAAACAAAAACTATAACTAAATTAAAATGACTCTATCGGATGATTAGGAATCCTTCAGAGGAGGTAACCTACGGTTGCGAACATGATTTACCATGGTCTAAATGAAAGTATGGAACTCATTAAGTTGAGTTTAGTAAATTCATTTGGACTAAGTGAATCCAAAAGAAAATAGTGGTGTTGGAATGAGAGAACCATAGAATCCTAATCGGTGTCACTCTAATCAACTTTAACATTCCCCATAATTTTTAAATAATGAGGAGCTTGGAGCTATCATTATAGGCAGCATGGCCATCTTCAACAAAAAAACATGTCTACATCAACTAAACCATTCTATAGAATTAAAAAACAAGCCATATGTCTTTGAGGTTGTCTGCGTAGTGCGACATAAATGCTCAACTTTTCTCTAGGCCTTTGTATAGCTATGCTATAAATTATAAGCCCTAACTCATTTTAGGTTTCTTAGGTTGTCGTACGTCATAATAAAAATTCTCACATCTTTCAGGCTATTTATGTGACCGTTTCACACAAATGTAAGCTCTAATTAATAAAATTAGCAGAATGAAACACTTAAATATTTCTCCTCTAAATTGAAACCAAACCATAAGGTAGACTGGGAAGTCACTGAGGTTCTCCTCAAGTTCTGTGGCATTCCGTAGTTCTTCTTCCTTTGGATTCCAAAAGTAGAATGTTTTAAATTTGAGTCATTCCCATTTTAAACTCTCTGTCTGATCTCATTGAAAATTCATATCCCTTTGAATACCAAATATCCCCTTATTTTTATCGAGAGTTTTCTTAGGTGACTTTGGTTATCTGAGATGTAATTAACTGTAAGGGCTTGCATTTATAGGAAACTTTAATGAACCCATCTTAATATAAACCTTATTTAATTTTTCATATTAAATAGGGTAACCTTTCGGCTTATAATATAAAATGGTTTTGCAGAACAAGCAAATGTCATATATTTCATAGTTTATTTGATCGTGTTTATCTTTCCGGATAGATACATAGCTTGAGGTGTAGTGTTATTCCATTTGAACTATGAAAGATATGGGATCAATTTGATTTCAATTTTTTCTAAACTTAAATATATATATAAATTCAATTCCTTTCCGAAGCGGGCGACATAATTTCTATTTCAGTGACTGAAAGCTTCCAACGAGCAACTCCTCAACTTAATAGTGTCGACAGCTTTTAGCGACTCTGCTAGGGAATAGTTTCTCTCTCTATTTAAATCAGAGAATATTGTCTTCATATATTGGTAATGTGTCCATGTCCCTTATGGATCAAATTACCCTTCTTCCATTGGCATAATTCACCCACTTCTTTTGGGGGTAGGTATGGTCACATCTTTCCGACTTCAAGACCATCTGTACAACCACCTTTGAACAGAGAGGATCAGGAGTTTCTCAGGAATTTTAATCTTTGTGTGGGGTCAGACCCCCAATAAGTCTTTTGGTGGACTAGTTCCGCTTGGGCATTGTGCTTTGTAAAGTTGGTTCCGCACTAGGTCCTAAACTTTACTTTCCCCTTTGAGCTTGGGTTGTCATTTTGAAAATTAAATCAAATAGTCTTGTGCTGCGCTTTCTCGTTGAACCTTCTTTATATAATTATTTAAATTCTCATGTTTTAAAACTCTCTTTTACCAAATTCCAAAATACTTTTTCTAAACTCAAATTAAAAATATTGACTTGCCCAGTCTACAGATCAACCTTTGTTAATTTTAAGTGCTTGCGCTAGAATTACAAGGTATTAGCTAAATAACTAACCCCATAGCTTTCTTTTTTATGCTAATGCAATGGCGTTCCCTGTGCTCACTTTCTCGTACAACCTACAGATGAGCCGCAATGCTTGACATGTCGCCCCAACCATCATGTTTGGAGCCAGATTTGATGAACTAGAAGTCGTGCTCAGAAAAGCTTCATTTGTGATAATGAAAGTTACTGATCCAAAAGTTCAGGAGCTGGCTGCTAAATTCAGTATGAATTGCCTCTAGGATTTCCCTTATTGCAAGAAGATGAAGATTACTGGCACCACGACACCTGTTAAGCCTATTGTTCCCATTTCTGCTAAAGGAAAAGAGCTAATGATCGTTGAAGATGCAATTGAAGGATTTTTTGTAGCACCATCAGTGTTTGAAATTGGATTGAGTTCAAGAACTATGCCATTAACTCATTAACAAAGAAGAAACCGTAGCCGAAAGGTTTGGAACGTTGCTAAAACCCAAATTTCTGAAGTGGTGTTTGTTGATGAAATTTTTCACTAGGAGGAACTAAGATTGCAAGGGAGTAGATTCCATCCCTTAATGGACAACAATCGGTATGAAAGTATCCAGAAAATTTTTGCTACTTTACCTTCACCTCATAGACATGGTGGGGACAGGGAGAATCCCACTCCTATTACCCAAGTTAGTATAATATTTCAGAGACTAGCTACCAAAAAAAATTGTTCAGTCGTTGAATTACTTAAACACGTGGGATGTGCAATATCCCCTCACATGGAAATTCTAAGAGATGCTAAATCTGTCAGAAGATCTCTAAGATCAGATCAATCTTTTCCTACACGCATTCCTATCAAGTTCTGCTTGGGAAACAGAATTGATGCTACCATCGTCACCACTGATTCTACCGTCGCTGCTCCAAGACCTATGGGCCATCGACCGGTTATGTCACATCTGGGTTTGAGAGTTCTACTAGTTACCAGTTATAAGAATGTCTCTAAATTTTTTAAGGAAAAGATGAAGAACTTACCCGGTACTATATCTGGTCAGCACCATGGGGAGCATGCCTCTCTCTGATGTGTCATTGCCTCTACTAAGACACCCCATCTCAAGAAATCACCTTTAAAGAAAAAGGTATGGGTACCCAAGGCTACCATACTAATACAGTTCAGTGAGCCTGTAGGGCAGGATATGGAATGAAGCAAAGGTTTGAGGTATCCGACATCGTCACAGATATTGCTACCGAATTGGAAGAACAAGTGGAGGAAGTTTAGCATAGTCCCCCTGATCTCAAGATGATACAAGAATCAATAAGTAAAGAAAATGTTTAGAAGCTCAGGGTCAAGATTTCTGAGTTAGCTCAAGAACATGGGGTTTCCATTGATGAAGATGATTATTATTTTGACTTTAATGACTATCTCAATGAAGACTTAATGGATATCCATGCCATCAAAACTATTGTTGGTGCACCTGTGCATGATGCCCAACCTTTCATCGAAGGAAATATTGTAGATTATATGTGTAACGATTTTCTACTAAGGGATAACTAAATCAGCCAAATGGAGAAAAGAATGGAAGAGAAGGACACTACCATGGCTGTCATGGCTACAGTTCATGAACATTCTCAAGCATAATAATTAGCTTCTCCAGAAGTCAATCAGCCACAAATTGTACATTTCACAAATGAATGGAGGGATGTTGCCTCAGCTAACTGAGATGATAAACAGAAGAAGGATTCTCCATCGAGCATCTTACCAAAAAAGAGTTTAAATCGATGGTCGAGCAAGTTAGAGAGGCTTTAACCCAATCTAATGGTGGTAGATTGATTTTAAAGGTTAGACCCTACCCGGAGGAGTTTAATGTCGTACCCTACTCTAAGGGTTTTGTGTCATGAAATTGTAAGATATGTGATGGGACTAGAAATCCCAAACTACACATAGCGCATTTTCTAGCCAGTTGTGGTACACAAGAGGTAACGAAGTCTTGGTTTTCTGTCAGTTTGTAAGCAGCTTGTCAAGAATAGCATTTAATTGGTATCTCATGTTGCCCAGCAGATCAGTAAAGACATTCTTTAAGTTAGAACAGCTACTTGTAAAGAGATTTTTTGGAGCACAACATGACATGTCTATTGGAGATCTCATAGAAGAGAGGCAAAAGTCTAACGAGACTCTAGTATATTATATCTTGAGGTGGAAAAACCTTAGAATGAAGTGTGAGCCTTAGCTATAGAAACATCATGCGATTAAGATCCTACTAAAAAGTATCCATGGGCCAATAGCTTTCATGCTTAAGGGACTCACCATTAAGTCCTTCAAGAAGCTACTCAGCAAAGCTAGCTATTTGTAACAGGAAGTTGAACACATGGATTCCTAGGAGACTTTAGAAAAGACCAGAACATCCTGAATATTCAAGAAGAAGTATGGGACAGTTACAACAGTTGATAAGCAAAATAAACCAATGAAGATACAAGCAAAACATACTCGTCAAGATTCTCAGCCATTGTTATAGCATATCCAGCAACAATGGACGTAGCAGCATGGTCAGCCTATCAAGCAATCACACCAGGGAGGATCATACCAAACAGAGAATAAGAAGGGTCTGAACATTTTAGAACAAAAGAGCATGGTATATTCCTTCAAAGATGAAGCTGTAACAAGAATGTTCAAAAGTCTAATGAAGAATTCTGAGTTCAGATTGCCAGATCCAAGAAAAACTTGAGGAATTTGACAAGAAATATCAAACCAATTATTGTCCGTACCACAGGATGCTTAGACATATTATAGAAGAATGCTTCATTTTCAAGGATTGGCTCAAGAAAAATCTTAAGGAAGGGAATATAACAATCCCGAAAGAATATTTAAAAGAACCTAAAAAAGATTCTGTAAATATGATTTCGGCCGAGGCAATCACTCTGATAGATCTGTGTTCAGAAAATGATGGATGGAGTACAGTTTGGAGCAAATAATCTAAGAAGATACTGGATCAGCTTTAGACCGCTTCAGCTCAGGAAGCCATTCTGAGTCTACAGCCTGCTCAGCCCAAGATGGATATTTTTTAGAGAAACCACCACAACTAGAAGAGAAAGAGAAGAACAACATTGTGAAGACCGATAGTGTGGAAGGTAGGATAGGGGTTGCCACTGTTAGATTGGTTTTCTCGTATTTGGGGAAGAAAATCCTCAAACCCTTGACCTTGGATGATTATTATTTTGCCCCTACTGGGGTATTATGAATATAATGATTTTGCTTTTGGAAACGTTTTATTTGCTTCTAGTGATAATGTAACTGACTTTACTCAATCTAGCCCCAATCTCAATTCCCAAACTAATCCTCAAATCGTACTCAAGTCTGGTGGGCTCGTTAACAAGAATGAAGAAGACATCGACATGGAGCCAGTCCTCGAGTGCCACGGTGCACCACTTACTAAATAGAGGAGAGAGTCTCTGGTAGAAGAACCACAAAGTGAAGTAATGATTGGAGGATTATAAAAAGTAGATTACAACGTGCTAGCTCATCTTAGGGGGTTGCTGACAAAACTAAGCATTTATAACGCTCTTTGTCTGTCAAAGTAGATGAGAGAGTCTCTGGTTACAGCCTTACTAAACCCAGAGATTTGCTTAACTCAGTTAGCCAGCACATCCTCGGATGAAGTTTGTCTATTAAAAGAACAGTCTAGGATAACCTTTATAGAAGAAGACTTGTTGCTCGGTACCACTAACCACAATCGACCGCTTTATATCTCTGTTAACATCGGCAGGCTCATGTTGTCCACAGATTTGGTGGATCCTAGAGCATCACTCAACTTAATGAGTCTATGGACACTAGCATATTTGGATATTGAAGCTCAAGAGCGTACAACCGATAAGATGATGTTAAGAGGATTCAACCATAAAGGCGAAAGAGCCTTTGGATTCATTGCACTGCTTATAAAATTTGAAAAATTAGTAACAACTACTAAATTTCATATCATCGACACCTCTTGGATACTTGGTTGCCCTTATACCAGAAAAAGTGTTGATACTTTATACCACGACCTTAGACTACTCTCTCAGAGCCATGTTGGCTCAGCTAAATGACAAGGGTATGGATAAAACGCTCTACTACTTTAGTCATCGTCTTGTACTAATGAAGGTAAAGTATTTGCCTATTGAGAAGCATTACCTAGCTTTAATTTTTGCTGCCTCAAAGGTTAGGCATTACATGCTTTCTCAAAAAATTACTTTAATTTCAAAAGTTAATCCATTGCTATATTTGATGACTCGACCAACACTTTCTGGACGTCTAGCAAGATGTTCAATAATTTTATTACAATTTGATATAACTTTTGTTCCCCTCTGTGCTATCAACACACAGATTCTAACAGTTTTTCTAGCAGCACTGTAGGCACTATTTTTTGGTTGGAGAGTTGCTCGTAAGAAGCTGTCGGTCACCAGAATCGAAATCTCATCGCCGCTTCGGAAGGGCGTTTTAATTTACATATATATTTAGTTTTAAAAAAATATGAAATTAAACTAACACCATCTTTTTCATAGTTTAAATGAAAGAGCGTTGTACCTCAAACCCTGTATCTATCCCAAAGGATAAACACTATATTTGAGGATGAGGCTCGATCAAATAAACTAAAGAATATATGGCATCTATTTGGTCTGCAAAACCTTTATATTTACCAACAAGTTCCCATACTTAATATAAAGAAATAAATAGGGTTTATATTGAGCTGGGTTTGGACATGCTTCCTATAAGGGCAAGCCTCTATAGTTAATTACATCTTAAATGACCAAAGTCACCTAAGAAGACTCTCGTTAAAAATAAAGAAATATCATCTTCAAGGAGTTTCAAAGGGTAGGACTTTTCAATGAGATTGGACGTAGAGGTGTGAAAGGGGATATGTTCAAATTTGGAACATTTTTTTGTAGAGTCCAAAGGAGGAAGAACTAGGGGATGTCATGGTTCCAGAGAAGAACCTCGGTGACTTACCAAGTTATCCTAATGTTTGGCTTCATTTCTAAGGAGAAATATTTAGGTGTTTCATCCTACCAATTTTATTAGTTAGGGCTTACATTCATGTGAAACGATCACACAAATAGCCTAGAAGATATGAGGATTTAGGTCATGACGGACGACAACCTTGGAATCCTAAGACAAGTTAGGGCTTATATTATATAACAAAGCTATACGAAGGCCTAAAGATAAGATGAGGATTTACGTTGCATAAGCAACCAACCTCTAAGTCCTATCGCTTTGTTGTTTATATCTAAGAAAGGAAGATTGGTTTAGCTGGGGAAGACAGGTTTTGCTATTGAAGATGGTCGTGCTGCCCACCATGCTAGCTCCAAGCTCCTTGTCGTGACGAGTTATAATGTTAAATCAGGCGGCTTTATGGTTGAAGTTCTTCAAATTCTATGGGGGGCATGTTAAAGTTGATTAGAGCGACACCGTTTAAGATCCTACGGTTCCCTCGTTCCAGCACCACTATTTTCTATTGGATTCACTTAGTCCAAATGAATTTACTAAACTCAACTTAATGAGTTCCACAATTTCATTTAGACAGTAGGAAGCCTCGTTAGCAACCGTAGGTTACCTTCTCCGAGGGATTCCCAAACATCCAATAAAGACGTCTTAATTTAGTTTGAGTTGTACTTTTGTGTGATGTTTGTGATTAAATTTTGATTTGTTTTATTTTTTGAATGTTGTGGGTGTGAATTCTGTCTTGGTTGATTTTAATTTTAGTTTTGGTTTTGGTTTTAGTTTTATGGCTATCCTTATAGTTTTACTTTTCATGCAGGGTGGTGTCGTTGTTTAGAATGCAAATTTGTAGGTATAAAAGTGCAGTATAAAAGTACAAAAAAACAACGCTGAAAACTGTAAAAGCGCACCTGGCAAGTCTTCTCGTTCCATGACCTGAAACTCAAAAGGCATGGCATGTTTACGCAGTTTATATGAAATAGGGAAGTAAAATTTTGACGACTTATATAACTCTAGGTCACATCTTGGTGGGTCCTTATTAATTTGATTAAGGATGATATTTGGCAAGCAAAACATATTAAGCTTAGTAGCTCTTCGAGGTATCCAACAAGTTAAAAGTAAGAAGCAGGTCCACGCTTCCATGTTATCACCAGGTATAAAGCCTCGAGCTCATTTAAACTTATTTTGTTGCTTAATAATTCATCATATGAACACCCTAATGCTCAATAAACTTTAATGTATCAATTATCGCTAAGCGTAAGGTAATTATCATTTGTAATTTAATTTTGAAGATTATGTGGTTGAAGACCCTTAAAGACGCAAGTTAGTGTTATTGGAGCACTTAGCCAAATTTTGGTCCTAATTGGGCTTGTAGTGTTTGAAAGATGTTTTAATTTTAAATGATGTTTACTTTTCTAATCCTTATTAAATGAAACTTGATTTAGCCCAAGTCACTACTAAGTCCTTACAACCTAGGTGAGTGTCTTAATTAGCTTTTAAAAGACAAAGCTTTAGGTGGTCATAATTCATGTTTTGAATTTTATTTGAAAATCAGAATAGAGATGTTAAATTGTTTAATTATTGACTTGAAAAGTCATACCTCTAAGTCCTGGGTCATTTTATTTTAAAAAACTTCCAAATTCTAATAATTTTTACAAATTTATTGACTTATCTTTTCAATTAAGAATGTGAGGTTGGTTTCTAACAATTAACCCCTTGTGTATCAAACATCCAAATTAAGATCAGAGGTTACCCATTTCCCTCCTTGAATTAAGCCTAAATGTTAATTAAGGCTAAATTTCAAAAATTACACATTTGCCCTTTATGTTCTAACACTTCATAATTTGTCAAATTTAATTTAAATGACTTTAAAATTTTTATTCTACCTCATTCATGGGTCAGTTAAGACATGAGAGGAGAAAATGTGATTTTTGAAAATTTAATTTAATTTCTATAATTATTTTCAAGCAAAAATAGGATTTTTTAAAGAAAATTCATAACATGACCAAGGTAAATCCTAGTTCCTTGAAAATTTTACTTGAGGTAGTCCTAGACTAGAGAAGCCTTTGGACCAAATTTTATGTTTTTTTTTTGAATTGTATTTGGATTTTAAGAATTATTTTAATTTCTGGGGTAATTATTAAATATAAAATATTTTAAATGGAAAAAAATAAGTTTTATATTTTTTAAAAATCCTCCTAAGATTACAAAACTCAAAGAAGTAAATTTTATATTTTTCTATGTTTTATTAAATTTATTGGAATTATTTTGAGTGAAAGCTTATTTTAGCCTTTAAAAATTTTTTTTTAAAATTTGAAATTCAATAACTTTATTTATAAAATTAGGAAAAATATTCTAATTGTTCCTAAGTGCTTAGGAGGCAATTTAGAACATTTCCATGAATTTTATCATTGGTGCAATTTTTATGGATTTTTAATTATTTAAATATTTAAAAAAAGGCTAAAGATCAACTTTTTATTTTAAATAGCATTTTATTTTTAGAAAATACTCCTAATCATAGAGAACTCTAAAAATAAGTTTTATAAATTTTTGAGTTATATTTTGATTTTTTAAAAATTATATAACTGCTAAAAATGATATTTATCTTTAAAAATCAAATTAAGTTACCAAATGAACTCAAAATGCTCTGAAAATTTTACGGTGAGTTCTATGGATCCTAAAAAATAGTGGAGATCTAAAATGAAGTCATTTTGTTGTTTTTATTTTTTAAAATTAATTTTATTTATGTTTTAGGGTTTATGAAGATTAAGTGTATTCTTAATGACTTAACTCATGAGAATTTTTTCTAAAGGTTCTCTAGTCATCATTAACCTTTGAAAATTTTTCTGAATTTTTGTAAGCAAAATGCACATAAAATTGAAAAATATGATTCTTTGTCTAGGGACCTCCTCTGATTTTGCAAAAATTAGTGAATGTTCCCTAAGATAGAGGCAACAACATGTTAAAATTTGAAGCCATGGTGATATCACTACATGCATGGAGAATCAAAATATTCAAATCATTATTTAATTAATTAAAAAAAATATGCATCAGATGGAGTTAAAATTATTTCCACATTACTCTACTCAACTCACTGAGCAAGAGGGTATTTTTATTTTATTTTTATGATTTTTCTACACAAAGATATGAATTTTTGAAGTTAGGGATCATTTTCTGAATTAATTAAATTCCTATTTATCTATTTAAATGTGCAGCACCACCTCAACCTACGACGTCTCTGAAGCTCCATGCAGTGTGCTCCTATTTGATGCCATCATCCACCTCAGCACTGACTCGACCTGTGTCTTATGTTCCTAAATGCTGTACGGCTTGATCTCGATCGTCCATTCAATACACGCGCGATCGAACGGCACTCCGTCATCGTCCGCGATAGCGTAGCCCCAGAACCGTCCATATTCTAGCCTTAAGTTCTCTCTCATTTCTTATCCAAATTAGATGAATTTTTATTTAAAATGCTCGTGTAGACTAGAGGAACATATCCATATGGTTATAATGCCATGAAATCAACTCAAAAAAATTTGAGAATTCAAATAGGCTCGAGAATAAGAGACGTTTTATACCTTGGCTCTGAGAAGTGAAGCTTCAATCAGAGGTTCTTAGCACATTTGTTGGAGTCCAAAGAGGGAGGTATTGAGCCTCTGGTCTTGTTTTAAGGCCTAGGTTTGATTTTGATCACACCTAATTTCAGGTGTTGGTCTAGAGCTATTGTAGAGGCTATTTCAGATGGGGATTTTATGGTGCTTTAGCTTCTTTCTTGATTGTGAAGCTGTGGCTAACAATAATTGAAGTTTAGGGGACTTTGGAAGTCTAATGAGCTCTTTCTTGGTTTTTGGCAGATGTTTGAGCTCAAAATTGAGCTTCTACAGTGGAATTTAGTTGGGGAAGAAAGGGGTTGGATTGCATTGAGGGGATCTCCGAGAAGCTCTGTCAGAAGTTTAGTGGGGGCTCTCTCTAAAAAATTTTTAGCACACCTCTCATGGCCATGGAGGTGAGTCTTTATAAAAATGTCCATGGAGGTGAGTCTTTATAAAAATGGCCATGAGGTGGCTCTTAGGACAAATGTTTTGGTGCATTGTGGTGCTTAGGTGGAGGGCAGAGGAGCTCTACAATTTGTTTTGGCTGAGCTGACCTCTATGTTTGATTTGGGTTAAGTTCCATGGGGGTGGCTCTCATTTTTAAGCTTCTCTGATGACTAAGCCGGCCAGAAATGATAGTGGGACGTGGCTAGGTGCTCAGGGTATCCAAGGGAATCTTTCAAAGTAACTTAATGCAATGAGGTTTAGTTTTGGTAAGGATATCGTAAGCATGTGCATTTTGTGAAATAAAATCCCTTAATTTTGGGGTACTTTTGTACATGGCTTAGTTTAGGTGGTTAGATGATTTTTAGCTCAGTCTTAGGGTCTAACCAATGGTTGAGCTGGAGTTAATTTGATGACTTTGAGGTTGTTAGGCCACTTTAATGCATAGATTTAATGTGGGTTCAAGTGATCAAAGTTTAGGTTTGGGCTAGGTTAGCCATGTCACCCAATTGATTGATCAAAATTGTTTAGATGATTGTCATGAAGCTTTTTGGTGAAGGTTTGAAGTGATTTTGAGTTCAATTGGTAAGTCAATTTGAGGGATTTCTTAAATTTTGTAAATTTGGGCATGTTGGGCTAGACATGGGTCTAGGTTGGGCTAGGATTGGGATAATTCCAAATTGAATGGTTACAATGATCAAGGGATATGTTTTGAAGATTTTTTATGACGGGATAGAGTAGAAATTTTTGGGTTAAGGCCCTCAATTTGGTGAGGTTTTCAGACGTGGCCAATTTGGGGCAAATTTGGGACTTTTGGACTTAAGATGAAATAAAATGAAATTCATGTCTCACCAAGGCCAATTGAATGTCAATTTTGATGAATGGGGATTTTATGAAGATTTTTTAACACAAATTATGGCCAATTGAGTAGGCTATGGGTTCAATTTGGTGGAACCAAGTCGTAGGGCCAAAATTGGGGTTTTGATCTAAATCAAAATTGGGTTCAAATGATGGTCCAATAGAGCTTGGATTTGGTCTATATTGGTTATATCAAGGGTGAATTTGAGTTTAGAATTTAAATTGGGGTAAATTGAGACTAATTGGATAGACATTTGGAATAATTTGGGGAAAATATGGGCCTTTAAAGGGCAATTTGGGAGTTTTGGTCAAAGATGGCCAAATTGGCCAAATTTGGTCAAGTGATAGTTGAGAAAAATGAAGTTGAGAATATTTGGGAGGTTTTTTAAATTTTTGGTATTTTTTGGAATTTCTGGAATTTTAGGCTTTGGAGGGGTATTTTTGGTAATTTGGCTAATTTTGGTGATTTTGGGTAGTTTGGTTGTTTTCATGGTGTTTGAAATGATTTTTGAACTATGTTGGGTATTTTGGGTAGATTTGGTAATTTTGGCCAAATTTGGGGTCCCAAGGGTATCTAGGTAATTTGCGGGAGTTTAGTGAAAAAAGGCTATGTTGGGTATCTTCGTAAAGTTGGAGCGCCAACCACCCTCAATAAGCCATGGACCAATAGAAACCACATTTTGGGTCCTCTATGTAGTGGTCTTTGGCAAACCCTAGTCTAGGGCTAGTGGGTTTAGGGCCGGGATCGGTACTTAGAAATTTAGGTTTACGATAGTGAGTGATTGTGAGTGCAAGTGAGTGCCAGAGAATGCCTTGGCCCTAGACCAACACCCAGGGTCAACCCTAAGGTCCAGTATTCCTAAGGGGAGTGTCCTTGAGCTCCTCTATAATGACCCTACCTACTAAGTGCTAGAGGTTAGGACCAATGTGTGGAACTTCAAGTTTAGTAGAGAAGAGTTTGAAATTTCTAATGGTGAGGGCTCCTTGTTTAGTTTTCTAAGAACAATCAATAGGAAAGTCTTATGTCAAGGCCTTAAGCTACTAAAGAGAAAAACTAAACCTCAACAAAAAATGAGGTCAACAAATAGACCCTCAATAGGTGTGGTGTGTTGGGCAAGCACACCGCGCGTATTGGGGTTGACCGACAAGATCAACAAAAATCATTACAAACTCCTAAGTCAACATACTCGGAGGTATGTCAAGAGTTGTGTATGTGATTTGTTTTTGCTAGGGAATTAGCAGATGATCTTTTGATTGAAATCAAAGAGTAGGGACACTCGCAGGGATTGGAGAGTGAATTTTGAGTTAAGAAATTTCAGGTATTTATAAAGGATCAGAGTTAGTATATATGTGCTGACCCTGAGGTGGGAATTGAAATTTGGTTTTCAATCCCAAAATAAGAATCAGATGCCATAATCCATTTAAGGTGGTCTTAAAACTGATTTTAAAATATGAGAATAGGATTATGTGGGAGGACCCAATCGAGATGGAAAACACATAGGCTCACCTCCAGCTCCATAGGGTAACAACAATATAGAAGACAACGAACATTAAGGATACGTCTCCAGAAAGAAAGGATTGTACCAGCTTGAGTTACCATTGGGGAGTTATATTCGAACTGACATGTGACAGGGAGAATATATATGTCACATTAAGAAGGAAAGCACTAAGACTCACATCCAACCTAAGCGATGACGAAGAAAATGTTTGTTACATTGAGGAGGGAAGCACTGGGAATCACATCTAACTCAAGAGGTAACAAGAAAATATATGTGTCATGTTAATAGGGAAAGCATTAGGACTCACATCCAACCTAAGTGGTGATAAGATAATATATACGCTACATTTATAAGTAAAGCACTAGGACTCATATCCAACTAAATAGGTAACAAGAAAATATGTGTGTGTCGCGTTAGGAAGGAAAGTGCTAGGACTCACTTCCAACCCAAGCGGTGATAAGAGAATATATGTTCTACATTGAGAAGGAAAGCACTAGGACTTACATCCAACTCAAGTGGTAACAAAAAAGTATTTGTGTGTCACGCTAGGAAAGAAAGCGCTAGGACTCACGTGCAACCCAAAACGTGACAAGGAAATATGTTTGTTACGTTGAGAAGAAAGCACTAGGACTCATATCCAACTCAATAGGTAACAAGAAGATATGTGTGTGTCACGTTAGGAAGGAAAGCGCTAGAACTCACATCCAACCCAAGCAGTGACAAGAGAATATATGTGCTACATTGAGAAGGAAAGTACTAGGACTCAAATCCAACCCAATAGGTAACAAGAAGATATGCGTGCGTCACATTAGGAAGGAAAGCGCTAGCACCCACATCCAACCCAAGTGGTGACAAGAGAATATATGTGCTACATTGAGAAGGAAAGCACTAGGACTCATATCTAACTCAATAGGTAACAAAAAGATATGTGTGTGTCATGCAGAGAATATGCAGATTTACACATGTGAATTTGTGGGAAATATGTGAATAGAATATATGAAGGAATCGGAAGCCTTAACATCCATTGAAGGGGGCCTCACACCGATCCTCAAAAAAATTGAAATTTGAAGGAATCAGAAGCCTTAACATCCACTGAAGGGGGCCTCACACCAATCCTCGAAGAATTTGAAATTTGAAGGAATCAAAAGCCTTAATATCCATTAAAGGGGGCCTCACACTGATCCTCAGAGAATTTGAAATTTGAAGGAATCAGAAGCCTTAATATCCATTGAAGGGGACCTCACACCGATCCTCAAAGAACTTCAAATTTGAAGGATTCAGAAGCCTTAATATCCATTGAAGGGGCCTCACACCGATCCTCGGGTATAGGGTGTCAAAATTTGGATACTGACCCAAGAGTCATATGAAAATAGTGTAGAGAGTTTGTGATGTTGAATTTGCAGAAATATGTCATGTGAAAAGGATGATTTTTTTAAGAAGATTTGTAGAGTTTTGTGGGGTTTTGTGCTGAATGCAAAATTCCGTGGAGATGTCAAGAGAGTTAGTGCAGATAAAGATGGTTGTGTTGTGCACACAAAGAGTAAGAAACTCTGAAGACGAGAGAATCCACTCAACATATTCATTTTCTTTCCTTGTTGTTTTTGTCACATTTAGTTATTTTTTTCAAAATATGTCTTTAAAATTTTAATTTTAATTGGTTGATTTTCAAAAGAAATTTGTTTTATTGTTTATAAAAAATTTTATTTAAATTTATTTATTGTTAAAGATTAGTTGTTTCGTTCTTCGTTCTTTGAAATTCTGAACCAACGCGTGGTTCGTGGCTTCCATCCATTGCACGATAAGCTAGCTGGCAAAAAGGCACATTTTTTAAAGAAATTTGCATTAATCTACTTCAACAAAGATGTTACAGATTAAACGTAGGCTAATGCCTCAAAAAGGGTACAATATATTGTCCATGTTTGAGTACATGCAGATCATCTCATGTCATAAATATATTGTAGGCTGAACATATCGGATACATATCATGTTGCTTTTTTAAAAAAGTGAGCCCTCTGACCATCTGTACAAAGTACGAAGAGCTCCTGATCGAGTAGACCTTCTAAGCCATGTTGTAGGATAAGAGTTCCCTTCACATGTACTTAGAGGTACAACCCTCTCATAGCTCGTACGATGGTAGCTCCTCCAATTCTGGAACTGGCTGAAATTCATATGACATTTTGTTGTTGTCCATCCTGCGGAAGGTCACGGACACACTACGGTGTCATACCCCTGGAATATAATGTTTGAAGACATCTACACCATTGCCTTTAAGAACTAAGCCTGAGTTGACTTGTAGAGGAATGTCCACAGAGCCTCTGAACTCATCAGAGCTGACGATATCAATTTCTTTCCCAAATAATATATTGCTCTTGCTCAGAAATGAGAACGTGTCGAAGGTTCTTACAAAATCATGATGATCAACGTGAGGAGGTATGCAGTCTCCCTCGTCATATATGTTGGTGATGCAGATATTTCGAATGTAGGTAGTAGACATAATACTATATTTGACCATTCTTTTGATCATCCACTTTATCATTGGTGGTAGAGGATCTACTTGATCGTGTCTGAGGATCCCAGACAGATTCCCCTGTCTGTCATTTGTGAAGTTGTAGCAGCAGCCACACTGGATAGTAATTATCCCTTTTTCCTTGCATCCATTTCCTCGCTCGGAATAGGTCCTTTCCATAAGTAAACCTGCTTGACCTCTATCCCTTAGGTCAAAAATGTGTCAAGAATACTTTATTTGTAAGTCTCTGAGAAGACTCTGGTATAGAGTTCTAATCCTTCTAGTATGTTGATGAATTTTCCCTGAACGTCTTCATAAAATTCAAAATCTCTTTTATTTAATTTGATTATTTGGTAGTACTCCATCGTACTAGGAGTCGGTAGCTGTCGCGGCCGTTCTTCCCTCTGAACATTGGCAGGAACCCAAATTGGCGCTGGCTGATCTGGAATACGAGACTCGACATCTAATGGGATGTACGACCCTGGGCTCCATGGTACATATTGAACAGTCTCCAGTGGGACGTATGGCTCATTCATCATGAAATCTGAAGTCTGAGACCCATCGGTGTTGCAGGTATACTCTTCTAATGTACTGAAATGTTGTAAATGAAGCACATTGCAATCCGGGCATTCTACAAAATCCCCTGTGGCTGATGTCCCTAGTGGTCTTTCAGTGTTGCATATTAGGCAACCCTTGCATAAAACTTCCGAAGCTGAAAGTGCATCTGATTCTGCGATGAACCCTGGTTCTTCATCTGTGGTGGGTAGGCTAGCAGAAGTTTCTTTCAGGTATAGATCATAAATATGATCCTCAGGAATAGGGGTGAGTAAGTTGTTTGTTTCTCTCTGATGTTTGCATTCTTATCGTAGAAAATCCCTCTTCTTCTTGTGGCTGGCGTTCCTGTATTGTGTCCTGTGAAGTGAAGCACCTGACAGTCATTCATTATTGGCGGCTACTAGGCCTCCAGCTAGTTTAGCTACCATTGAGGGTAGACCACTGAGCCCTTCCATCGGATCTTGCTCTATTATCACGTTCTTGCCTTCGTGTGATACATTATCTTTGGCGGTCACCTCACCAGTGAAGGCAATCCCTCTTTCTCTCTATAGCTGACTATATTCATGAGAGGACCTTCATAGTCCATGTCAACCAAGTTAAAATCCATGTTGAAATTTTTGGTGCCCCTCATTTAGTGCAAGGCTCCAGCAATCCTTCAAAGCAAAGATCAGCCTCAGTCCCTACATTTTTCTGCAGATGA
>NEWO01000153.1:964242-980046 GCA_003013225.1 Phalaenopsis aphrodite | reverse complement strand
GATGATGATGTCTAAGGACGGAGTGTCTTAGTAGAAACATCAGTATACCGAGGGAAAGTATGCTCCCCGTGGTGTAGACCGGCTACAGTACCAGTTAATCGGCTTGTCTTTGCCTTTGGGATTGTAGAAATATCTCTATAACGGGTGACTGGTAAGATTTTTGAACCCGATCTCGACTTAATCGGTCGACGGCCTGCAGTCCTCATAGTAGTGTGATCAGTAGTAACCATTGTGTTGTCCACTCTCTTCCCTAAACAGAACCAAATGGGGATGCGAGTAGGTGGCACTCTAGTTGTCTTGTGGGATTCTCTGACAGACATGACGCCTTTCAAAATTTCCTTCTTCATGCGAGGGGAAATTTCATCTCCCACTTGTTTGAGTAATTTGCTAATCGAACATCCTTCTTTAATAGCTAGCCTTTTGAAAACTACACTACATTGAGTAATAGGAGTGAACTTCTTTCTCTCCTCACCTTGTCCATGAAGTGGTGGTAATACGGCGACAATTTTTCGGATACTTTCATATGCATTGATGTCCATCAAATGATGGAATCTACTCCCTCATAGATGTGGATAAACTTCTGGTAAAACTTCTTCAACTTGATGAGGCTTCTCTTCATCGAGTGTCTCCTTGGGAGCCTGGGCTTTGATGGCCCTCCGAACTCTTCTGTTGCGGTTCTTCTTTTGAGTTCGGGTCAGCGGTACAGCCTCTGACTTGATCCAATTTCAAACATGGGTGATGGGATAGTTAATCCCTCATTCAGAGTCACAATAATCATTACTTCTTCCCCCTTAGCAACGATGGGGATAATAGGTTTGGTGGGTGTCGTGACGACACTAGTTTAGACTTCTTGCAGGCAGGGAAATCTTGAAGGTAGTTCAGACTGAATTATGCAGATAGTTCCTCTATTTCCGCTGCGGCAATCTTTATTACTACAAATGGGGCTTTCCAAAGGATAACCTCGAGATCTTCAAATCCAGCTCCAAATTTGATGGTAGGAACAAGGTTACGGGCTTCATGGCTCGTTGGCAGGTTGTAGGAAAAATTTAGCATCATGCAGGCCATTGCAGCAGCCTTTAAAATAGAAAGTTATAGGGTTGGCTATATGGTCAAAAACCTCGTAATTTTTAGCACAAGCACTGAAAGTAGAGGATGATCTATACACCGGGCAAGTCTTTTTTTTTTGGTATTTTAAAATCTTGTTTAAGAAAAATCAAGAAGTGTAAAATTTAATTAATGTAAGAAAATTTTAAAGTGCGCGCAGCACAACACAATTTGCAAAGTAGCAAATCAAATTTGGAAGGGAGATGTAAAGTATTTTAGGACCCTCTGCGAGACCCATTTAATAGCAAACAATGCTTTGATGGAAATAGTCCACCGACACACCTATTGGGGGTCCGACCCCACATGAAAATTTTGAGAGTCCTTAATGGCTTTCAAAGATGGTTGAACAGCCAATCCTATGCTCTGGTGGACTATTTCCATCAGAGCATTGTTTGCCAAAATTTTAGGACCTAGTGTGGCCAATTTAGTGGACTATGGGTTCCATTTGGTGGAACAAAGTCATAGGCCCAAAATTGCGGTTTTGATCTAAATGAAAATTGGGTTCAAATGATGGACCAATTGAGCTTGGATTTGGTCTAGATTGGTCATATCAAGAGGGAATTTGAGTTTAGAATTAAAATTGGGGTAAATTGAGACCAGTTGGATAGACATTTGGGATAATTTGGGGAAAATATGGGTCTTTAGAGGGCAATTTGGGGGTTTTGATCCCAAATGGTCAAATTGTCTAAATTGGGTCATGTGATGGTTGAGAAAAATGAAATTAGGAATATTTGGGAGGTTTTGGAAATTTTTGGGATTTTTTGGAATTTTTGGAATTTTATGCTAAGGAGGGGTATTTTTGGTAATTTGGCTAATTTTGGTGATTTTGGATAGTTTGGGTGTTTTCAAGGTGTTTAAAATGACTTTTGAACCAAGTGTGGTATTTTGGGTAGATTTTGAAATGTTGGCCAAATTTGGGGTCCCAAGGGTATCTAGGTAATTTGGGGGAGTTTAGGGGCAAAAACGCTAGGTTGGGTATCTTAGTAGAGTTGGAGTGTCAACCACCCTCAATAAGCCATGGACCAATAGAAACCCCATTTTGGGTCCTCTATGTAGTGGTCTTAGCCAAGCCTAGGGCTAGTGGGTTTAGGGGACCACCTACAGGAGTCTCCCAAAATTATCAAGGGACCAGAACCTAGAAATTTAAGTTTAGGATAGTGAGTGATTGTGAGTGCAAGTAAATGAATATCAATAGACTTGAGTACTAATGGGTAGCGATGATATTTGATTGAATGGATACAACTAGAAGATGTCGCCTTCGTCAAGTGCATGGGGTGGTCTTACACCAACTTCTGAATATGCTACACCCAACTATTGCCTCGTGGCCATTCGAGTGTTAGGGCATGGACATAAGAGACCCGATAGACCATCAATACTCTAAAGGATATAGATTCATTCCTGTCGCTATGGATTACTTCTCTAAGTGGGCAGAGGCAGTGCAGTTACGAGAGGCTACACCACAACACATCCTTCAATTTTGGAAGAGCCAAATCCTCTACCATTTTGCTGTACCACGCAGTGATGTCCAATAATGACACAACCTTCAAGAGCACAAAGATTAATATTTTTTTTTAAAATAAATGGGAGGTACTCTACAATTTACTATCCCAGGGCAAACGGACTGGTTGAGGCCTTCAATAAGACGCTTGTGCAAATTTAAAGAATAAATTGGACAAAAATAAAAGAGATTGGCATAATAAACTATTAAATGCCCTGTGGGACAACTGGATGATGATCAGAATGCCTACTCAATGTACACCCTACACACTTTTATACAGATCTGAGTCGTACTGCCGCTAGAAGTTCAGGAGCCATCTTATAGAGCTGTCATCACCAACCAAATTACAAACAAAGAAAGTGCAAAGCTAAAACTTGAAGAATTGGAAAGTGTCAAAGCAAAACAATTAGAAGTGCATCAATATTAGTAAATTTACCAAGCAAAGCTGGTACAAGCTCATGACAAGTTGGTCTGCCTAAGGACGTTCAAAGTGGGTAACCTCGTTCTTGTTTTCAAAAGAATTATTCTTGCACATCGCAAGATAGGTGGAAAATTTGAGCCAACTTGGGAGGGACCATTCATCATAGAAAAGGTTTCGTTAGGAGGAGCCTACCAGTTAGTGGATTTCTGAGGTGAAAGACCAATGTTGTCGATCATTGGACGATATTTGAAGATATACTATACAACTTAACACTACTTGAAATAAGATTTTGAGATTTTGATTGTTTTGGGGTTATTTATTTGGCCAAGCGTCTGTGACTGGGTCCAAAAGTTTGTAATAAATCAAGCTCAATAAAATGAAAACTTTTGAAGTTATATACTTTGATCCTCTCCTTTATGCTTTTATGTTTGATATTCTACTAAATTATATATATATATATATATATATATATATATATATATACATATAAATAAATAAATAATCTTCACATCCGTGTAAACAAAAATTCTTTCTAATAAATGTTTTTTTTTTGTTCTTGTTCCTATTAAATTACATAGTATTGATGTTTTTTCTGTCATCTGCAGAAAAAATGTCAGGACATAAGCTGGTTTTTGCATTCAAGGGTGTTGGAATCTCTCACTTAACGAAGAAAGGGCATCTAAGAATTGCATCGTAGACTTTGACTTCGACTTCAGTCAGGTCAACTTGTACTATGAGGGTGTGCTAATGGACGTGATCAGTCGTCCAGAAAAAGAAGGGCTACCGTTGCTGTTAAAGATAATCACTAAAAAGATTCCTCACATAAGAGAAATAAAATGATAGCGCAGCAAAATCCGATGGAAGGGACTAGTCACCTACCGTCCATGATAACTGTGCCAACATGACATCTAATAAGTGTTGATGTTGAGAGATAGTCAGATGCACTGTTAAGAAGAACTCAACGCAGAAATGTCAATCTCTTAAAACAAAAAAATTTCCTACGTGAAGAAAAAAGATGCCTAAAAGAGGCAGAGAACTCACTAACCCAAATTTCTGAGGGAAAAATCTATGATCCTTGCATGAGAGAGACTTTCTCCAGCTTTCTGGCCATAGAGGACGAGTCCAACTTTACTACAGAGCTGGCGTTACCGACAATTTCATATGAACTTTGTGCGGGTTGCCTGAAGTGCAACGCAGAGATACCAAGATAGATGTCAGACATAAGAGCATTTGTGGAACGCCCAGAATGTAACTTCATCCACTTAGAGCGTTACAACACTCTAGAAGAGTACACATGTACCGATAGTGGATTTCAAACTATCATCCACTCAGTTGGAGAATCTTATCCCATTGGAAACAGAAACAGCGCAGACATGGATTTCTATGGATATTTAAATGAGGGAGCGACCCCGACTGTCACAGAATGTTACCATGGCAGAATTTGATATAATGTGCAAGGTAAAGAATATAGAATTTGAATTATATGAAGAAAATTAGGAAAAAACTGTCAATATACTGGAAGGGATAGAGCGTACACCAGAGTCTTTTTTGAATGTGAAGAAGGAAGCATTCTTTACTGCGTATTCGATCTAAGAGATAAAAGTTGAGTTGGTCTTCTGATGGAAAGAACTTACTCAAAACCATAAAAAGTGGATGCATAGAAAAGGTACGAAAATCATACAATGTGGTTGTTGCTACAATTTCACCAGGGATATGCAAGTGAACCCCCTGAGGATCATAAAACATGACAAGGTAGATCCATTGCCTCTCACAATAAAGTGGATGACAAAAAGGATGGTCAGATGGAGCGTGCTGCCAGTGGGCTGCATTTCAAACAGTTGTATCATCATCATTTATGAAGAGGGAGATTGTATTCCACAACATATAGATCATCATGATTTTGTCAGACATTTTTGCACTTTCTCGTTCATGATTAAAGCAACATTTTCTTTGGTAAAGAAATTGACGTTGTCAGACCCGGTGAGTGTAGAGGGCCTGTTGAAATTCCACTGTCGGTGGGTCTGGTACTAATTTTGAAGGGAAACGAAGCTGATCTAGCAAAGCACTGTATCCCTAGAACGCCATGACGCGGAGTTCCCATTACATTGAGAAGGATGGACAATAACAAGATGTCGTATGGATTTTGACCGAATCCAGAATTGAAGGAGCTACAACCATACGAGCTATGATATGGTTGTACCTCTAAGTACATGCAAAGAGAAACTCTTATCCTGGAGCGAGGCTTAGTAGGACACCTTGATCAGGAGCTTGCCCCATAGAGGAAAAATACACAACTTTTTATCACCTTTTATACTACGTCAGAGTAGCATATAAGATATGTATTCAGCTTGTGATGTTTCAGATGTATTCGACCTGATTGTCTTTTTTGAAGCTTTCAGGATGTATTAAGTTTGTAACACCTGTTTGAAGCATATTATTGAATTTTCTTTCATAATTCAACATATTTGTTAAATTGTTTTTTTGTACGATGGATAAAAAGCCACAGAACCATACATTGGTTCTAAACTACGATGAACAAAGAACAAAATAATAAGAAATTGATGATAACAAAGTTTAAATAAAATATCCTTTTAAAAAAATTAGCCAACAAAAATTATATTTTGAAAACATATTTTTACAATTAAATGTGAAAAAGATAAAAAGAAAAGAAAATGATAAGATTTGTTGAGTTTGTTTCTCTCGAGTTTGAGGTTTCTTACTATTGGCTTGCATATTAGAACTATCCTGGTCTACACCAATTTCCTTACATCCTCATGGAGTTTCACACTACACAAAATCTTACAAATTCTCTCCACCAATGTTAATCTTTAGCTATCACATATCTATGAGTTCAACACCACAAATTCTCTACCCTACTTTCATATTATTCTCGGGGTCAGAACTGAGGTTCAGATATATGTTCTCACAACCTCTTGGGTTGGATGTGAGTCCCAGTGCTTTCCTCCCCAATGTAGCAGATATTTCACTTGTCATCATTTGGGTTGGATATGAGTCCCAGATCTTTCCTCCCTAATGTGATAAACACCTTCTAGATAGCTTTAAGACCACCTTAAATGGAGTAAGACATCCTATCCTCATCTTTGAGATAAGTTTAAGTCCACCTTAAATTGAGTAAGGTATCTGATTCTCTACCCATATCTTCGAGATAGGTTTAAGACCACCTTAAATAAAGTAAGTCATCCTATTCTCATTTTTTGAGATTGATTTAAGGCCACCTTAAATGGAGCAGGACATATGATTCTCTACCCATGTCTTGGTAATAAGTTTAGGACCACCTTAAATAGAGTAAGGCATCCTATTCTCATCCTTTGAGATCAGTTCTAATGTCACCTTAAATGGATTAAGGCATCTAATTCTCTACTCAATTTACTTCATATAGGTTTAAGACCACCTTACATGGAGTAAGGCATCCTATTATCATCTTTTGAGATCGGTCTAACACCACCTTAAATGGGTTAAGGCACCCTATTCTCATCTTCGAGGTTGGTCTAAGACAACCATAAATGGAGTAAGGCATCTGATTCTCTTTCTGGGGTTGATACCTAAGTTTCAATTCCCATATCATGGTCAGTACCTAAATTATGATTCCCTCTTTTTAGGTTAGTACCTAAAATATGATTCTCTTTTTGGGATCAGAACCTAAATTCTGATTCCCTCTTTTTAAGGTAAGTACCTAAACTTCATTTCCCTTTCTGGGGTCGGTACTTAAATTTTGATTCCCTCCTTTCAAGGTTGATACCTAAATTTTAATTTTCTATCTAGGGTAGGCTTTGATGTTCTATTCCCATCTGCACATGCGGGGTAGGCTTTGACATCCAATTCCCCTCCTGACATACGGGGTAGGCTTTGACGTCAATTTTAATTCACTTACCCGGTACACCACACCTATAAGAGGTCCATTTGTTGACATCATTTTTGGTTGAGTTCTAGTTTCCTCTTTTGTAGTCTAGGGTCTAGCCATATGACTTCCCTCTTGACTATTCCTAGAGGACTAGAAAAGGAACCCTCTCTATTAGAAATTCTAAAATCTTCTCTGTTCAACTTGAAGTTTTACATATTTGTCCTAATCTATTACACTTGGTAGGTAGGGTCAACATTGGGGAGCTCAAGGGGAGTCCCCATATGACTGGTTGGCCTTAGGGTTGACCTTCGGTGTTGCTCTAGAGCTAGTTCACTCACTTACACTTACTTTCACTCACATTCACTAACAACCTTAAACCCAAGCTTGGTGACTTTGATCCCTTGATCTTTTGGGAGACTCATGTAGGTGGTCTCCAAGACCCATTAACCTTAGGCTAGGGTCTAGCCAAGACCAATACATAGAGGACCCCAATAAAGATTTTAAATGTCCTGGGCTCAAATAGAGTGGTTGGCACCGCACTTTCACAAAAGTACCAAACTTAGCCTTTTGCCCCCAAATCAATTTACCAAAATACCCCGAAACCCCAAATTTGACCAAAATTACCAAAAATACTAAAGCCTGTCCAAAAATCATCTCAAACCATTTGAAACCACCCAAATTGCCAAAAATTGCTAAAATACCCCCGAAAATTGGTCAAAATTACCAAAATGCCTTTGGTGGCCCAAACTTTCCCAAAACCCTTAAAATCATTTCAATTGTCCCTAAAACAAATTTTAATTCTTCAATTAAACCCAATTTGATCAATTTGACCAACTTTGACTAAAAGCCCCAAATTACCCTTAACGGCCTAATTTCCTCAAATTCACCCTAAGTTTCCATCAATTTAACCCCCATTTCCTAAAATTCACCCTAAGTTTCCATCAATTTAACCCCCATTTCCCACAATTTATATTCTAAATTCAAATTCATCATGATCAAACTTATTTTAAACCAAATCTAGGTCCAATTGACTCACATTTGAGTCCAATTTCAACCTAAATAAAAAAGACCCAATTTTGCCCAAAACAAAAATTCCGCTTAATTGAACCTCCAAATCTTTCCAATTACCCCAATTATCCATCATAAATTGTTTGAAAATCACCACACACCAAAGTGAACCCTCAATTCACCTTGGTCAAGCTTCATTTTCACTCATATTCAACCCAAATAAAAAATTCCCAAATTTGCCCCAATTTAGCCATGTGCCCAAATTCCACCAAATGGAATGACCTAACCCCAAAATTGGCACTCAATTAATGTTGAGAACTCTTTAAGACATTCCCTTAGACCTTTTTGAACCCTGAATTTGGAATTAACCCAAATCTAGCCCAACCTAAACCCAAGTCAAACCAAACATTCCTAAATAGTTCAAGTGCCCAAAATCCCTCAAATTGACCATCCAAATCAATTCAAATAGCTCCAAATCATTTCCAAACTCTTTTTGAAAATCATATATATCAAATTGATCAACCAATTGGGCTCAATGTCATAGCTATCTTAGCCCAAACCCAAATTCAAGAACATTTGACCCAAATTTAACGCATGCACTAAATATGACCAAGCCATGCCAAAATGACCAAATTAATGACACCAAAACCACCAAATGGATCCTTATGACTAGACTAGACCCACCTAGCCCACCGTATGAAAGCCATTAACCCATGGTCCCTTGATCTAGAGGATCTCATCCAATTTTTAGCCTAAATAAAAATATCATTATCATCAAGTCAACCCATTAGAGGTTAATCATCATAAACCCTCTTTTGGCTCCCCTGACTTATCTGGCCACTACCCATGGCCCTACCGGCTGGCCTAGTGGCCGAAAAAAACCAAAACCAAAACCTAATCTAACCCATTTTAGCAATCCAATTAAAATTGGCCTTGGCACCATTAAACCCTCAACAGAAGCATTATTTTCAACCCACTAATTGGCATTGGCAGCCACCCTAACCCATTTTATTTAAACCCCTCATGTATGGGAAAACATAAGAGAAGCTAATTTCCTTAGGGAGACTCTATGCAATTTCTTCCATACACTCTCCAAGGACTCCTAAGCTCAAGCCCGCAACTTTCCCCCTCTCGATTCCCTTGTGAGAGATTAATTTTGAGTTTTGAAATTCTGGAAAAACCAGGATACTTTCTGACACAGTTCCACACTCCACCAAACTCCAATCAACTGTGCACACACCATCCCTTGAGTGAGAGAGCTGCCCCAAAGAAGCCCCATCACAGATAGCTTATAAGATAGCTCTAAACCAACACTTGAAATTGAATTTGGTTGAAATCATATCTAAATAATTCACTAGGGCCTAAAAACTCATATGGAGGTTCATTGGGTCCATTTGAAGCTGCCACATCCATCTGATTGAGGCCTCCCCTCTCAGAAAAATATATTGAACCTCAACCCTAATCTGAGCCTATTTTGATTCTCCATACATATTTACTGTATTTCATTCCGTATAAGCTGTATGGATATGTTCATCTTGAGTAGATGAAGGTGTAGGAATAAACCCCTTGCAATTTTGTTAAGTCTAGATGAAGATCTTAAGGTTTTATTGTGAATGGTTCTCGTGTTAGCTCATTTGACGATGATGAATGGTTGCCGACCGATCATGATTTTATCTTATTGACGACTGAAATCATGTTGGACAAACGGATGGAAAAAAAAGTCGGGCTGACGAGGCTGCTACATGGTTGTGAGCATCAAATGGTGGAGCGCCACGTGGAGGCTTCGGAGTGGATGAGGATGAGGTGGTGCCACACATTTAAATAGAAAAATCAAGATTTATTTTATTTATTTAAATACTAAAGCTTTAAAAATTCATATCTCTGTGTAGAAAAGTCATAAAAATAAAATAAAAACACCATCTTGCTAAGTGAATAAAGGAGAATAATGTGGACTAAAAAAATTTTTGTTGACTCTTTGATTTTTAATGAATTAAATACTCTCCAGAGTATTTTATATCATTATGATCAAGTATTGCTCACCGTGACTTGAAGTTTGTAGGGTTCATTCCTTATCATGGGGGCTATGTTCTCTGGTTTTTCCATGGTCTGAGAGCATCTCTGTGTTTTAACCCTAATTTTCAAGTTAGGATAGCTATTTTGGCTTGTTTTAATTATATAAATGGAAATATCATCTAAAAAACATAAGGATAATTTTAGTAGGTTTTCTATGGTCAGAGAAGCTAAGGAAAAATGATATGATGATTTGAATTTTTTGGTGCATTTCTATAGTTAACTAAATGTATATATGTTGTTTTAATTTATGTAAATTAAATACTAAAAAAAATTAACAAAATCAATTCCACACTCTGTTTAAAAATCATGTTTACCCACTGTTAAAATTTCAAAATTATTTGACTAAGCTTGAGCACTAATGTTGATTTTCTACGTAACATTGCATTTTAGTACAAATATGATTATATTAAATTAAATACACTTGGGAAAATTATGTAAAGTGATTTTTTGACTTCCTTGTGATGAGGTGCACTTACGAAAAAATAAAAGTTAATTTTGAGAAAATACTTAATTAAAAATTAAAAACATGTGAAAATATTTCAAAATGAGCCTAATGGTCTCTTGATCACTTCGGACTCATTAAGATATTTTCTCTAATTTTTCTAAGTCAAAATAAAAATTTAAAAGCTTAAAAAATCAATTTTTTGTTTTTTTTCCTCATTAAAATGATTATAATAAATAAATTAAAAAATATAAAACTACAAAATTTGTTTCTCTTAGTCCTATGAACTCAGAGAAATTTAATAAAAATATAAGAAATAATTTTGGTAATTAAAACATTATTTTATATGCAATTAAATCATTAAAATTGATTCATAATTAAATAATAATGATAGAAATTTAATTTTAAAAAATCACAAAATTTTGTCTAAATATTTCTCTGACCTAAGGGATCCTCTAATAATTTTCTCATGAATAAAAACTTTATTTTGGATTGTTAAATAAATCAATTTTGAAAATAGATTTTCCAAATTTTAACAATTATTTAAATTAAATTAAATTTTCAAAACCCACATTTTCTCCATTGATGTTTTAATTGACCCATGAATAAGACACTCTAAATGCTTGAGGTCATTTTAGATTTGATTAGTGGATTATGTGGTGAAGAACCCCAAGGGCAAAGTAGTAACTTTATATTTTGGTACCATAATCAAAATTTAGGATTATTCAAAGGAAAAGTGGGCAATATTGATCTTAATGAATATGTTTGGATGATTGACATACAATGATATTAAGAGGTAGGGTAAGAGGTAGTTACTCACTTGCCAGCTTCCATAATAAGAACAATATTATAATTTCCCAAATTACCGTGACTTAGAAGTCAATCATAATTAAAACAATTCTCAAGTGATGGGTTTAAGTTAGGAAGACAATATTTCATTAATTTTAAGCCCATAATTGATGACAATGTGATCTTTCAATAAGAATGCATTTCATTTAAATCAAAATTTTTCTAGTTGTCATTTCACCTATTGTGATTGTTCAAGGCTTGGTAGTGACCTAGGCTTGACATTTAAACTAATTTGATTTGATTTAGAAGATAACATGATTGATGATTAACCATTTTTTTACACTACAAGTCCAATTTTAACTGTGGGTACCAAAACCTTCATTGACTCAGATCTGTCGTAGGGGCACCCTCCCACATAACTTATAAATGAAATATCAAATGCTTAATCGAGTGTCCTAGCCTCGGATAAATAAAACACCAAGTTTCCTTAAGCAATGGGATAACCTTAGCTTAACCTTGGACGATTAATGGAAAGATATGATAAGTTCAAAAATGAAATTGAAATATTTCAAGAAATCTTCAAAGTGATTTAGAGTCATACTCTGAGCACTTTGAAATCTCTTAAATATGTTGAGGAACAAATTAAAATTGCTAAATCTTATTTTAAAATCACCTATTAAGATCTTTCGGGACTCAATAAAGTCATATCTTGGGATTTGGTATACCTTCATCTACTCCTGCAATTTGAATTCCATGCAAAATTATATACATGTTGCGAAAGCTAACCTTTCAGGTGGAGGACTAGGAAGAATCAAAAGGTATGCTTTTAAGTTATTGCATTTACCTTTCTGTACCTTTTTTTTCTTGCTTAAAGTCACCATGCATGTCAAAACCAAAATTAAAAATTAAACAAGATAAAATTTACCGCCACAACAGTCAAAATATAAGACAACGCAAAATTTAATCACAAACAAAACAACAAAACAAAAATTGCAACAAATCTTTATCAGATGATTGGGAATCCCTCGAAGGAGGTCACCAATGATTGCTAATGAGATTTCTCGCGGTCTAAATGAAAGTATGGAACTTATTAAGTTGAGTTTAGTAAATTCATTTGGACTAAGTGAATCCGAAAGAAAATAGTGGTGCTGGAACAAGGGAACCGTATGATCCTAACTGATGTCACTCTAATCAACTTTAACATTCCCCATAATATTTAAATAACTATGACCTTATGAAACACTTGATTTGACATCATAACTTCACACATTAGAAAACTTAAACTAGCCACAACAAGGAGCTTGGAGCTAACATTGTGGGCAGCATGGTCATCTTCAATAGCAAAACATGTCTACATAGACTAAATCATTCTGTAAAATTAAACAACAAGTAATAGGACTTCGAGGTTATCCACCTTATGTGAGAAAAATCCTCAAATCTTTTTCGGCCTTTGTATAGCTCTGTTATACTTTATATACCCTAACCTATTTTAGGATTCCGAGGTTGTCGTTCGTAACGACCTAAATCCTCACTTCTTCCAGCTCATTTTGGTGATTGTTTCACATGAATGTAAGCCCTAATTAACAAAATTGGCATGATGAAACACTTAAATATTTCTCCTCTAAATTGAAACCAAACCATAGGGTAGACTGGGATGTCACCGAGGTTCTCCTTAGGATGTGTGACATCCCCCAGTTATTCTTCCTTTGGATGCCAAAATAAAATGTTCCAAATTTGAGTCATTCCCATTTCATACATGTTTGTTTGAGCTCATTGAAAAGTCATATACCTTTGAACTAGTTGAAGATAATAATCCTTGATTTTTATTGAGAGTTTACGTAAGTGACTTTGGTTATTTGAGATGTAATTAACTATAAAGGCTTGCCCTTATAAGAATCTTTAATGAACCCAGCTTAATATAAATCCTATTTAATTTTTCATATTAAATAGGAGAACTGGTTGGCTTATAATATAAAATGGTTTTGCAGACGAAACAGATGTAATACATTTCTTTCTTTATTTGATTGAGTATCACCCTCAAGTCTTATTTTTATCTTTCAAGATTAATAAATAGCTTAAGGTGTAGTGCTCTTTCATTTGAACTATGAAAGATATGAGATCAGTTTGATTTCATATCTTTTAAACTTAAATATACATATAAATTAAATTCCTTTCACAATCGGGCAACGATATTTCGATTCCAGCTACTGACAGCTTCCAACAGGAAACTCCTCAACTTAATAGTGCCGACAAACATGTCATCAAATATTGCAATGGAATAACTTTCATAAAAAAAACTAACCTTATGAGAAAGCATGTAATGTTTAAGCTTCTGGGCAGCAAAAATCAAAGTCAGACAATGCTTCTCAATAGAAGGATACTTTAACTCTGTTGGTATTAGACCTCGACTCAAGTAGTAGAGTGTGTTTTCCTAACCCTTTTCATTGATCTGAGCTAATAGGGCTCTGAGAGAGTAGTCTAAGACCGCAGTATAAAGTATCAAAGCTTTTCCAGGGATAGGGGCTGCCAATACAAGAGGTGTCATTAAGTATTTCTTAATATCCTTGAAAGATCATTTGCACGAATCTCATTAATAGAATTTGACATTCTTTCATACTAAAGTCAAAAAGGGCTTACACCTTCCTCACAGATTAGATAAAAAGCATCTTGTGTATGTCAATTTACCTTGAAAGGATTGTAGTTGCTTCAAGGCTATGGGAGGTGGCATTTCTATGATCGCTTTAATATTCTCTGGGTGGTCAAGATTGATTCCCTAATGATGGACAACAAATCCTAGAAATTTTCTAGAGGTAACACCAAAGGCGCACCTTAAAGGATTCATCTTAAGATTACATTGTCATAATCATTGGAATAGGTTCCTCAAATCATACATGTGATCTATTTGCTACTTGCTTTTTATGACCAAGTCATCCATGTAGCACTCCACCTGGTTGTAGAAGAGGCCATCAAAAATCTTCTTCATAGCTCGTTGGTAAGTTGCTCTGGCATTTTTTGATCAACGTTCTGAGGGTTGTATGCACTACGTCTTCCGGAGTCATATTAATCCAATGGTACTGGGATGATCCATCCATAAATGAGAAAACCTCATGTGTTGATGTGATGTCCACCATTAACACTAGTATTGACAGTGCAAACTCATTCTCTGGACATGTTTTGTTTAAGTCCCAGAAGTTAAAACACACTTAAATTTGTCGATTTTTCTTCTTAACCAACATAACATTAGCTAGCCATGTAAGATATTATTCTTTTACAAAGTTAATGTCTATTGAATTATTTACCTCATCAATGACTTATTATTCTAATTTAAGGTGCATTCTTTGAGTAGCTTATTACAGCGGGGTCATACTCTTGTCCACTCCAAGCTTGTGAACTGCCACTTCCTGAGAGAATCCTGGAATATTTTCATAGCACCAAGCGAAGCAATCTTTGAATTCTGACATTAACTTGGTTAAATTCATAGACTCCTCCATATTGAGTAGAGAACATATGAAGGCAGGTTGAGGCTGCTCCTTGGTTTTGAGATTAACTTCTTTTAATTCTTCGACTGCTGTTTTAATTTCTTCATCAAATTTTGGCGGAACTTCATCTATTGGAGAATCTTTAAACTCATCTTCGACATCGAGCAATCCTTTGCCAACCCACTAGTAACAACCATGCAAAATTATTAATCAATGATTGGTCCTATCATACTAAATCTGAGACCCTCATTCAAATTAACATTCCATAACTTCTCAAAGAGCAATAGTTTATCCTTCAGTATTTGCTTTGGTGCATAACCTTGTTGAATGAATTTTGGTACACACTGAGAAAAGTATCCAAATAGTTTATCTGACCACGCGTGTATCCAATGGATGAAGGAGATCAAGCCGGACAGATCCATGGTGCTTAAAGCGCGATCCGCATGGAGGCTACGTCGCTGGTGGCGTCAAATGGTAGAGCGACGTGTGGAGCCTTCGGAGCAGACTAGGATAAGTTGGCACCGCATGGATAAGTAGAAAAATAGGGATTTTTGAATTATTTTAAATGCCTAAACTTCAAAAATCCATATCATTCTTTAGAAAAATCATAAAAATAAAATAAAAATACCCACTTACTCAGTGAACAGACAAGAATAATGTTGACCAAAAAAAATATTTTCTCACTTCCTGATTTTTAATTAATTAAATACCCTCTGTGGTATTTTAATTCTCTATGATTTAAACATTTCACCATGGCTTGAAATTTTGAGGGTTTGTTCCTCATGACAGAGGCTATGTCGTCTGGTTTTTCCAAGGTTAGAGGACATCTCTATGCTTCTAATCCTAGTTTTCAAGCTAAGGTGACCATTTTGTCTTATTTTAATTATATATATATCAAAATATCACTTGAAAAATTATGAGAACAATTTTAGTAGGTTTCATGTGGTCAGAGAAATCTAGGAAAAATATTATGATGTTTTAAATCATCTTGTGAATTTTTATACTTAGTTAAATGTAAATATTTTGTATTAATTTGTGTAAATTAAATACAAATAAAAAATTAACAAAATCAACTCCACATTATTCCTAAAAATCATTTCTACCCACTATAAAAATATCAAAATTATT
>NEWO01000153.1:950671-963398 GCA_003013225.1 Phalaenopsis aphrodite | reverse complement strand
TACAATAGGATTAAAAGATAGAAAACCATTCAACACCTTTGCACAATATCAACAGTTAATAAACTCCCCCAATCTCCGTGACTTGGAAGTCAACTAATATCATAAGTTTCTTAAGTGAGAGGCTTAAGCTAAAAGGATGATAATTTACTTTCCTTAAGCCCAAAATTGATGATAATGTGATCTTTAAATGAAAATACATGTCACTTAAACTAAAATCTTAAACTTCACCAAATTCCACATTATAATTGCTAAGGGCTTGGTAGTGACCTAGGCTCAATATCTAAGCTCAATTAATTTGATTTAGAAGATAATAAGGTTGATAATAAATATATTTAAACACTCCAAGTCCAACTTTACTGGTGGGCACCACAATCTTAAATGACTCAAACTTGCCTTAGGGGCACTCACTCACATAACTCTTAAATGAAACATCAATTGATTAATCGAGTACCTTACTCTTGGGATAAGTAGATTTTTGAGGTTCGCTGAGCAATGGGGTAGCCACACTCTAAACTCAGATGATTATTGGAACATTATGATAAGTTTAGAAATGAACACAAAATAATTCAACAGCTCTTCAAAATAATTCAGGGCATATCCCGAACACTTTGAAATCTTTAGATGTTTTGAAAGACAAATGGAACTTATCGTATTTTATCCTAAAATAACCTACTAGGATCTTTCGAGTTCAACTAAATCATAACTTGGGTTTGGTAACTAAAACTTCATATACTATTGCAATTTAAACTTTCCTACAATAATATATACATGCCTCGAAAGTACTTACCTTTCAGGTGGTAGAACGAGAAGACTCGTCAGGTACACTTTTACAGTTTACAGTACCGTCTTTTGTTGTACTTTCCACACTGTATTTTTATACTTAGAAAACTTGCACGTTAAACAATGATGAAACCCTGCATGAAAACCAAAACTTCTATGATAGCCACAAAACTAAAACCAAAACTAAAATCAACCAAGACAAAATTCACCGCCACAAAATTCAAAATATAAACTAGCTCAAAATCTAGTCACAAACATCACACAAAATAATAATTTTAATTAAATTAAGACGTCTCGATCAGATGATCGGGAATCCCTTGGAGGAGCTAAACTACGGTTGTAAATGAGACTTCCCACAGTCTAAATGAAAGTATGGAACTTATTAAATTGAGTTTAGTAAATTTATTTGGTTTAAGTGAATTTAATAAAAAATAGTGGTGTCAGAATGAGGGAACCGTAGGATCCTAACCGGTGTCACTCTAATCAACTTTAACATGCCCCATAACATTTAAAGAACTTTAACCATATGGCCATCTGATTTGACATCACAACCTGACACATTACAAAACATAAACTCGTCATGACGAGGAGCTTGGAGCTAGCATGGTGGGTAGCACAGTCATCATCAACAACAAAACCTATCTACATCAACTAAACCAATTTTCTTCCATAGAAATAAACAACCAAGCCATATGACTTTGAGGTAGTTTTCTTATGCAACATAAATCTTCACTTCGTCTTTAGGCCTTTGTATAAATTTGTTATAAAATCTAAGCCCTAACTCGTCTTAAGATTCTGAGGTTGTCATTCGTCACGACATAAATCCTCACACCTTCCAAACAATTTGTGTAATCGTTTCACACAAATGTAAGCCCTAAATTAATAAAATTGGCAGGATGAAACACTTAATATATTTCTCTTCAAAACTGATGCCAAACTATAGGATAGCTTGGGAAGTCGTCGAGGTTCTCATCAAGACCTGTGACATCCCCTAGTTCTCCCTTCTTTTGACTCTACAACAAAATGTTCCAAATTTGAATTATTCCCTTTTCACACCTCTTTGTCTGATCTCGTTGAAAGGTATTATGCTTTTGACTTCCTTAAAAATAATATTTCCTTCTTTTTATCGAGAGTTTTTTTGGTGACTTTGATTATTAAAGATATAATTAACTATAAGGGATTGCCCTTATAGGAAGCTTGTCTGAACCCAGCTTAATATAAACCCTATTTAATTCTTCATATTAAATAGGGGAACTTGTCAGCAAATAAACAGTTTCTCAGATCAAACAAATGTCATATATTTTGTATTTATTGGTTCGAGCCTCATCCTCAAGCTTGTGTTTATCCTTCAGGATAGATACATGATTTGAGGTATAGTTCTCCTTCATTTAAACTGTGAAAAATGTGGGTTTAGCTTGATTTCATATTTTTCTAAACTGTACATATAAGTAAATCAAATGCCTTTTCGAAGCGGGCAACAAAAGTTTGATTCTGGCGGTTGACATCTTCTAACGGGAAACTCCTTAAATAAAATTGAGCTAACAGCTTCTGCCGACTCACCTGGGGACTAGCTTTTCTCTCCATTTAAATTAAGAAATAATATCTTCATACATTGATTATGTGTTCATGTCCCTCATGAACCAAATTATCTTTTTTTTGCAAGATTTACCCATTTCTATCTTAGGAAAGTACGGTCAACTCTTTGGACTTCAAGACCGTTTGTTTGAGCACCTTTGAACAGAGGGGTTTCAGGAAGCCATTAAGGACTTTTAATCCTCATGTGAGGTGAGGCCCCCAATAGGTGTGTTGGTGGACTAGTTCCACCTGGGCATTGTGCGTTGTTAAGTTGGTCCCGCAGTGAGACTGAACTTAACTTTTTCCCTTTCGAGTTTGATTTGTTATTTTGCAAATTAAAATTAAATTGTGTTGTGTTGTGCATGCTCTTTAGTTCTCCTTATATTAATTAAGTATTTCTACTTTCAAACTATTTTTACTAAAATTTTAAAACCTCCAAAAACTAAATAAGGACTTACCCGATCTGCAGATTGACCTCTACTAATTTTAGTGCTCACACTAGGATTACAAAGTATTGGGCAAATAACTAACCTCAGAGCTTTCTTTTCAAACCTACTGTAATGGAATGCCCAATGTTCACTTTTTCCTACAACCTACCGATGAGCTGTGATGCCCGCAATGTCTCTCCCACCATTAAGTTTGGAGAAGGATTTGAAGATCTCGAGGTTGTTCTCAGGAAAGCCCCGTTCATCAAAATGAAAGTCATCGTTCCAGAGGTTCAAGAACCGTCTGTCGAGTTTAATCTGAACTATCATCAGCACTTTCCTTCTTACAAGAATGTCAAGATTATTTCTGCTATAGCACCTACCAAGCCTGATGTTCTCACTGATGCTAAGAGAAAAGAGGTTATGATCTTTGAAGACTCGACTGAAGGAATGGTTGTCCCGTCGTCAGTATTTGAAATCGAATCGAGTTTGAGGACTGCACCATTAACCCAAACCAAAAGGAGAAACCATAACAAGAATTTTTGGAGGGCTACTAAAGCCCAAATTTTCAAGGAAGTACCTGTTGATGAAAATCTTCTCCAAGATGAGTCAGCACTGTCAGAGACCTATCCACTTATGCAAGGGAGTAGGTTCCATCCCTTAATGGACACTAATAGGTATAACAATATCCAAATAATCATTGATGCTTTATCATCACTTCATGGACATGGTGGGGAGAGGAAGAAGCCTGCTCTTATCACCCGAGTCAGTTCAGTTTTTCAGACACTAGTGTTAAAGAAGGTTGTTCTGTTGGTGAGTTACTCAAATGAGTGGGACATGCAATATCCCCTCGCATGAAGAAAGAAATTATAAGGGATGTCAGAACTGCCAAACGATCTCCAAAATCAATTGAAGCTTTGCCTGCTCAAATTTCCCATTTGGTTCTGTTTGGGAAGCAGAGTTGATAACGCCATACTTACTACAGATTCCTCCAGTCCTAGACCAGAAGGCCCTCGACCAGTCAAGTTAAGTTTGAGTCCAAGCATTCTACCAATCACCCACCTCAAGAATGTTCTTAAAGTCCCAAAGGAAAAGATGAAGAGATTGCTCAGTATTTTATCTGGTTTGCACCATGGGAAGCATACCTTTCCTCAATCTACCGATGTTCTTACCTAGACACTCTGTCTCAAGACATCAGTGTCAAAGAAAAGGTATGGATGCCCAAGGTCGTTGTACCGATACAATCCAATGAGTTCGTAGGGCAAGATCATGGAATGAAGTATCTGACATTGTTGCAGCAATTACTAGTGAAATGGAGAAGCAAGTGGAGGAAGTCCAACAAGGTCCTCCAGACCTTAAGACAATCTAAGAATCAATAATTGAAGAAAAGGTCAAAAAGTTCGGGATTGAGATTTTTGAGTTAGCCCGAGAACATAGAGTTTCCATTGATGATGATGAAGATTTTGAATTTAATGAGTACCTTGAAGAGGATTTCATGGATATTCATGTCATTGAAGCCAGAGCCACTACATCTGCGTGCGATGCTCAACCTCACATCAAAGAGAATGTTGTAGATGAGGTACGTAGAGCTATCTTCTTAAGGGATGAACAAGTCAACCAACTGGAGAAAAGGATGGAAGAGATGGCCGCAGTAACAACCGCCATAGCCACAGTCAAGCATAATCTCAACTCCCACAGTTAGCTTCTCCAGAAGCCAATCAACCGAAGATTATACGTATCACAGATGAAAGGAGGAAAGTTGCCTCAACAAACAGAGATGAGAAACCAAAGAAAGATTCTCCATCAAGCGTCTTGATTGAAAAAGAATTTAAGAAAATGGTTGAATAAGTTTGGAAGGTCTTAACCCAATCTAAGGGCGGTGCAATGGTTTTAAATGGAAGACCTTACCCGAAGGAGTTTGATGTCCTACCTTACCCTAAGGGTTTTATGATGCCAAACTTTAAGATATTCGATGGGACTAGAAATCCCAGGCAATATATAGCACATCTCCGTGCCAGTTATGGTAATACTGGAGGCAATAAAGTTTTGTATTTCCATCTGTTTGTCAGTAGCATGTCCGGAATCGCTTTTGATTGGTATGTTGAATTACCCAATGGATCAGTTAAGTCATTCCCCAAACTAGAACAACTGTTCGTGAAATTATTTTTCGGAGCGCAACATCACGTCTCTATTGAAAATATCATAATGGAAGAGCAGAAAGCCAATGAAACTTTAGTGGATTATATCTTGAGGTGGAGAAACCTTAACATGAAATGCGAACCTCAGCTACAGAAACATCACGCAATTGAGATCTTACTTAAGAGCATTCATGGGCCAGTAGCTTTCATGCTTAAGGGACTCACAATCAAATCCTTCAAGAAGTTACTCAGCAAAGCCAGCAGTTTTCAAGAAGAAATGAAACATATAGATTCTTATGAGAAATCTAAGTCAACCCGTATATTTGAGAAGAAATCAGGAATAGTGATAACTGTCAATAAAGGAAAGCAACCAATGATGATACATGCAGAAAATCCTCGTCAATTATCATCACAACATGCTAAAAAATAAACACAACAATACGACTAGTCTAGCCAGTAATCGCCTCAGGGAGGTTCACACCGAGCAAAGAACAAGTGAATATCTTTGATTGAATGATAGAAAGTGGTATATTACTTCAACGCCAAACCCGTACCCAAGATGTTCAGAAGTCCGATGAAGAAGTCTGAGTATAGATTATCAGATCCAAAGAAACCCAAAGAGGTTGACAAGAAGGATCAACCAAATTATTGCTCGTATCTCAGATTGTTGGGACACACTATAGAAGAATTTTTATCTTCAAGGATTAGCTCGAGAAAAATCTCATGGAAGGAAATATAACGATCCTAAAAGAATATTTAAAAGAACCTGATAAAGGTTCCATAAATATGATTTCAGCTATGCCAATCACTCCGATCGACCCATATACTGGGAAAGATGGATGGAGTACAGTTTTGAGTAAATCATCCAAGAAAATACTGATTCAGATCCATTTCGCATCAAAATAAACCCCCGTTCAAAGTCTTCATCCTGTCAAGCCCGAAATGAAGATTTTTCCAAAAGATCCATCATCGTCAAAGACAAAGAAGAATAAGAAGAACACCACCGCGAAGACTGATAAAATGAAGGATACGATAGGGGTGACAATGACTTTATATCTGCTTAAAAATATAAGTATTTAATACTATTGCTAAAAGATTTAATTCCTCAGCAATGACATCAAAAACTTGACAATGGTTATAGATTCAATAAAGAAGAATATATAAAATATTTAATAATGGTAAAGTCACACTTATCAACACAAGTATACGTATCACTCAAGTAATATAGGGCTTTAATGGAGTCCTAGATATCGATCCCACAGGGAGTAATATTTGAACTACGAACTAAGATTTTTGAAAAGCAATACTTAATCGCAAAAAATGGAATTCAAATTGCTTATCTGTCACTAATAGGCAATTGAAATCAATATGTAACTTTAGTAACTCTTAAATAACTAATTATACTAATAAAGGTTTTTAATGTGATATTCAATATATAATAAAGCATCCTTCTCCTTGTCAAGAAATTACAGCGCATGGATAAAGTGAATCAGTTCAAATTGTGTTGTGCCAAATAGGAGCTTGCCTATTCTTTACCCTTTGGTCCAGACATAAAGAACATTGACTAATCCTACGCTTGTTTACTAAATTTATGGCTAGGCTGGGAGGATACCGGCTCTCACTTTGGAGCTCCCACGTTCCCCTCGCCTGAGGGCTAACATCTACACTTCAGCACCTAAACGATAGACCGAATTGGGGATTTTAGTTTGTCACTCTAAAATCTCCAATACTACGTCCGATAATTTTATTTCACTACTTATTTTCACCTAATTTCCAAGAGTTTTGACCTCCTTGAATCTTGGATATAATCTTCACTTTAGTTGTAAAACTCAACATATTTTAACAAATCAATTGATAAGATTGAAAGTAAATTAAGATCGAAGTGAAAAGATCATCACAACTTCTTTAACATTTTCATGGCTCAACCAATTCAAATTACCATTTCACAAATCTCAAGATAAGGAGAAAGAAAGAGAAAACTACTCAGAACTCATGTGGAAGACACAACAAAACTCATAATTCATATATAAAAGCGAAGTCATACCAACTTCAACAAGTAAATAACACTTATCTCTAATTTCTCCCCAAGAAAACTCTTTGAAGTTCTATTAAATCTCTTCCTTTCTTTACAAAACATAGAATTCCTCTTCGAAGCGGTAAGGATGAAGAAATCTCTCACTTTCCCTCCACTCTTACAATCTCTCAAAGAATTCTTCACAATCAGACACTCTAGCAAACTCTCTACACACTAACGGAATCTCTCTAACCTCCAGGACCACGAGAGCCTCTAGAAACTCTAGGCTCTCTCCATTTTTTGGCCAAAATCTTGTTTTAAAGTTGTGGATGAGTTTTTTCAAGAGTTGCTTAAGCATCCCTCCAAAATTCATCCTCATCCAATGCATTGTTAGACATAACCACTGATCTTGCCGTCGGTAGCCTCAAAGGCGCAGTTGGCGGGCCTTCTAAATTGATTGACATGGAGTCTCAGGAATTTCTTGTCGTCGGCGCTCTAGTTCAAATCTTCACCTTTTAGTTCTTTTTGCTCCAAATTCGCTCCTTTTGGCATCTTTTTGCTCCAATGACCCTAATTCATCATTCCTACGAAAACAACATCAAAATTACCTTCCTTTAAAGTGTAATATCATAAAAAATAGTATAAAATAGGTATGAAAATCTCAACATATTTTTCTTTGGTCAAAATCCCCCTAACTTAACTATTACTTGTCCTCAAGTAATTTTAGTACTACATAAAAGTTATGATCTTCTGTAGTAAAGTTTTAATTCAGAAATACTATAAGTTGGATTTAAATAAATACCATAGTGAGATTTTCAGAAAAAATTCAAGTAATTAAATTAACTCTGTAGGTACAAGATTATCTAGTCATCAGATTTAAGAGTTCTAGTCTTCTTTTCATTTCATGAATGACTATATGTTGTAATATTAAGTCACTTAGAATATCCAAATGATAGGAACTTCATGAGAACACTACTAGTAAAAGATCTAATCCTAAATATAAGTTCATGAATGTATTTAGGTTTTCCCTTTAAGTATGTCCAGTGAAGTCAATTTTTTATTAGGCATATCCTCAAGCTTCTCCTCACTTTCATATTTATATATATTTTTTTTCTTTTTTCTTTTTCATTTTGATTGCCTTCAATCCTGTATTTTTTTTTTCCAGGGATTGTTGTCAATCAATTCTTTTTCCTTTTTCAAGTGAGGATTACTAGATCTAGATAGCCTTTAATCATTTTGAACATCACCTTTCTTTCCCTAAATTTGAAACTCAAAGCATTCCTTTACCTTGAAAATAATTGATAGCTTTTACATCATTGAGCCCCAATCTTTTCTTCTTAAATGAATTTCCAGATTCTTAATACTTCAAAATTTAATTACTTTAAGAAGTTAACTATAGTCTTATTCTCTTATACTAAATATCTTTAATCTACAAAATTAATTTTCATTACAAAAAGATTCTATTAAATCTAACATAATATTTAAATATCTACAAAATATAGTTACCTGAATTAAATTCACTTTATAAAATCATATTAATATTTTTTGAAAATATTGAATAGAGAACATCTAATAGTTAATCTTTTCTTCCCTCATCCAAAATTAAATTTTTTAATATGAAATGATACAGGTGCAAAGAAATATTCTAAATATAAATCATACCTCAGTATTTTAGGCATTTTCATCTTTCTGAAATTTTTGCAGTCCTTCTCAAAATTTCTACTTCACCTGGTCTGTAATATTAGAAGTTTTCTACACATATAAATCATTAAAGAATTTGTTGGGTAATGAAGTTTTGAAACAAGTACAAAACTAAATATTATACAAACACAATATTTTGCTAACACATCCTGAACACTAACAAAACAATTACAATTAAAATGCAAAAATGAAAATCACATCACATTATAATTTAACAAATTTCAACTACCACACCAAACAATTATAACAAAAATTAAAAACTATCCAATTACAACATAATAATAAAAATAAAAGTACAAACAAACATTTGTTTCAATTACAAAAATTATAAACATAAAAGTAAAAGTAAAAGTACATCAACTACATTCAGATATCAAAATCCTAAACTATGTCTTTGTCTCCTTAGGCAGCAGGTGGATTGGGTTTATATTGAGTATATCGGGGGCACTCAAAAAATGTAACATCAGGCTCACCTCTATAGTGTCGGCCTGAGCTTCATAATAAGCTATCTCAAAATTTGAATGCCTCTGAAGGTACTCACTATCATAATCATGTTGACATTCTAAACCTCCAATCCTTTCATTTATTAACTCTATACTTTTTTGCTGCAAGGTCAATTCATTCATTAAATCAGTCAGAGTAGGGGAATTAAAAGGTGGAATGTCATAACTAGTAGAAGGGATATCTCTACGAGTAGAAGGTTCTTGACTCCTAGTCCCAGCTCTCCATTTTTCATGGGATACATATGTCTTCAAATTAGCTTTACTAATGGGTTTCATAGGGTAAACCCATTCTTATCATCTCGAGCTTCCAGGCTAGAAAGTTGGTAAAGTGCATAAATGAGGCCAGGCTGTCCTAGATCTTCACTTGTTTCACTCCTTGACGTGGTCAATATATTCTTAAAAATGATTCTCCCCACATTTATATATCTATTATTCTGAATATAAAAATTCAAAATAGCTCTATTTGTTGTTACCGCACTATGGTGACAGGTCAATAATAGAGTAGAGAAAATAAAATAGTGCCATGCTTTAGAGCTAGCATTCAGCATGGAAGCGAAAAAATTTACCCGTTCTCATTGCTTAATCTTCCAAGTTCCTTTCCCATCAGTGAGAAAGTTGATCACATCATTCACGGGGACTTCCATTGTACTGAAGGTTTTATAATGCAACTATAAGAGTCTGGGACTTTGTAAAAGGAGTTAATGCGGGCGGCACTAAACTCAACAAAAAATCCCCGCACTTGAACGATTCCATCCTCAGAATAGAACACGTTGGCATAGAATTCTTTCACAATATTTGCAGCAGCCTTATTGGTGGTGTAATAGAAGTTTTCCCACCTCTGCTCAGTAATAATATGTTCAATTTCTCCTCCCATTCTCTTAAAAACTCGATCTTGTATGCATTTCTTTCCCTCAAACACTTAAGTAAACCTTGATTGAGCCTTCACATTGACGAAGTGAGACTCATTGAACTCAAGTCATCTGTTTTGCCGTAGAGCCATTTCAATCTAATCAAAATTATAGAAAAATTCCAAAATATACTTTAAATATGTAAATAATGGCTTTCAAGAGTGATTCTAAAAGTTCAAAACTAAGTTTCATGAATTTCTTCCCAATATTTTCTTCACATTCTCAAATTTTTTGGATCTCCTCAATGTGGAAGAAAGTCTTGGTGAAAATCAAATATTTTTAGTTTGTAGTGAAGCTCTTAACCTAGAGATGATCAAATCTGGTGTCTAAATGCCTTGAAATCGCCCCCAAATCCAAGATCTCTCAAGCCCTAGAATGAAAATCATGTTTTTCAGAGGAATGGGATGATGAATAGTGGTGGTTGACTGGTCAAAATTGCGGTTAAAGGTGTTTTTTTTATCTCACCGTCAGTGGGGTCTTCGGCTCCGTTAGCACACTCTATTGAATTTATATCCTAAGTCTCGGGAAAAGTCCGCCATTGGCAGCGTTAAGGGCGCCGACGGTGGACTCTATTGATTTTGTTCAATTTTCGGATTTTTGTGATTTCAATCAATTTCCAGCCGCAACGACCTCTGTTCAATCATTATAGACATAATTTTAAGTGATTAAATGATGTACTTGTCACAAATAAACTTTCACAAAACAAAACATCACAATTATATATAAATTCTAAGGGTTACAATATAGATTACACAACACACCTAAGTTTGGTATTTTCTCAACCTTAATACATTAATTCAGCATCACAATCCAAGCCACAACACTCAAAACGCTGAAAACAAACATCATATGCTCAGTCTCAACTATACAGAGATCTAAAAGCATAATTTTAAAGCAAAGTAAATGCAAAGTTCAAATCAAATTACACACATAGACAGACATGTAGAAATGTAAATCTACTATTCTTCAGATTCAGTGCTAGAGTCTCCTCTGAGATCACTCATTGATTACACATGAATGAAGAGGTTATAGAAGGGTCGGTATGGAATTTTTTTAATAGAGTCCTCTTCTATCAATTTCATCCTTCTCATCAGCCGTATCGAACTGTCTTCTAAATGTTTAGAGTGAAAAAATAATCTTCCATCCTCTAGTCTAGATGATTGAAAAAAATATAGATATTATTAATTGCATTAATAATATTTTTTTACCTCCTTGTCCAATTTCTTGATTCTACATAGGATCACCAGAGTCTTGTCTTGAACTAAAAGTTGAATCAGCAGTGAATTTTGAGACGATTGATCCATCATAATAGTCATATCATTTTCATCTTCAAAGGCTGAGAACCTCTCAGTTGGGTCCAAATGCTTCCAAGGTAGAAGTACCTTTTCTCAATTTTCATAGGATACTTGGAATTGACTGCAAAGTAAGAAAATTGTGGAAGGGTGTCCAAGCCCATAAGTTAATCAATGAATGATCAGGCCCAAAACGAACTTCACAATTATTGATCCAATATCGATCGACAGTCCCATTTGGATGCAGTAATTCAGAATAGCACTTTCCTTAAAAACTTTACCGATCTTCATAGTCAATAACAGTTTTATATAAATGAAGAAGTGTCAGTGTTTTAAAATGGGATTTAGAAGTGTTGCAAAAAAACTAACATACCAGTTTTCTCTCATTTCCTAGTCTTCAGTTTCATCCGTTAAATATTGATAAATTTCATTCATCTGGTTTCTTGTCGGGATGAAGTTGGAATAATGGCAGACAGGAACGTTCTTGATCACATATAATTCATTGATCCATGTAGGAGTAAAAGCTATCCATCTACATCACACATAGATGACTCCCTAGTTGATTTCATGCAAATTAGCATAAAATTCATTCACCACAGAAACAACCACGGCGGCTGTAGTGTAGCACAACACTTCCCATCTTCACCGAACTATCATGTCTTCAATTGTGTCGAGGGATTATTCAATCCTCAATTTACAAATCCTCGTTCCTTGGTTAATCTCTTCTTCGTCAGTACCTTGTTAAAGATTCGCTACACTTCCGCACTAATGAATTTTCTCCGTTTGAACACTCACATTCTATGGTTTTCAGGGGATTTGGACGCCATAGGGATGAATTTTGTGGAGTTTCACTTCATTCTTAGAGGAAATATGAACTTAGGAATCAAATTTGGAAGTTTAAAAGGAGTAAATCCCTCCTAAAACTGCCAAAAATCGCTCATTCAAACTCCAGAAACTGTCATCCTGTCGGTCTCGCCGTAGATTAGCCTTTAGTATTTAATTGCCTGAACTCTCGAGAAAAACCCACCATCAGCAGTGTCAAGGGCGCCGTCGGTGACCAAGGTAAAAATTGCACAGTTTCACTCTGGTCCGAATGCGTTCCAATTTTTCTCTAAGGTTCCAATTTTTATGATGATTCAAGGGTAAATAAGAGTAGTAGAGTTCAATAGTACCACAAACTAATGACAAATTCAAATAAAAACTGCTGTAATTGCAATAAAAATAAAGATAATTATGGGTTGCCTCCCATAAAGCGCTTGGTTTAAGTCATCAGCCCGACCTATTCAGGTATTTTTTCAGGTTGACTGATCATTAAAACCTCTTTAAAATTTGGTCTTTTACCCTCAAAATATGGTTTTAATCTGTGTCCATTCACTTTAAATCTATTTCCA
>NEWO01000153.1:921097-943513 GCA_003013225.1 Phalaenopsis aphrodite | reverse complement strand
GTACTGGAGTCCGATGAACTCATTGACAAGACTGAAGAAGACATCGACAATAGCGCCTACGATAACGCTGGGAGTGAAGAACCAATCCTTGAGCGCCACGATGCATCACTTGCCATCAACTTAGATCTTTCCAACAAAGAATAAACACCAAAAGATTCAACAATTGTATCTCAAGAAGAAGAAATTACAGAAGTGAACTTAAGGAGCGGGAGAGTGTTACCCCTGAGAATAGCTCCAGTAGATAAAGGAAAGCAAATATTAATAGCTAACTCCACCTCCACTAGTGGAAGAATAACCTAACCAAGAGAAAATTGAAGGATCATACAAATACGATTACAATGTGCTAGCTTATCTTAGAAAGTTACCGGCCAAATTAATCAAGGAAAATCTAATTCTATCAAAGGAAATGAGAGAGTCTCTGGTTATAGCTTTGCTTGACCAAGAAATTTGCTTGGCCTAGTTGGCTTGCACATGCTTTGATGAAGTTTACCACTTAAAAGAATAGTATGGGGTAACCTCTTACAGATGAAGATTTGCTACTCGGTACCACCGACCATAATCATCCGCTCTATATCTCCATTAACATATGCAGATTTGTGTTGTCCAGAGTTTTAGTTGATCCTAGAGCATCACTCAACTTGATGAGCCTACAGACATTGGTCTATTTAGACATTGAAGCTCAAGAGCTTACGTCTTATAAAATGATGCTTAAAGGATTCAACCAAAAAGGAGAGAGAGCCTCGGATAAATTACATTACTTATAAAAATTAGAGAACTAGTAACAACTGCTAAATTCCTTATCATCGACGCCGAGACCTCTTTTAATACTCTACTAGGTAGACCATGGATTCATGAACAGAACATGGTTACATCGTCTCTACACCAATACATTATGTACTATAAGGAAGGACAAGAACATTGCATCAAGGTTGATCTACAACCATTTTCTGTTCATGAAGTTCGAGTTCATGAAGATGCCACCTACTACGCGCCTCCAAAGAAAATTGTCTTCTCTCGTGAAATTGTGACCAATAAAAGTGAAGATTCAGAAGAATTATAATGGCAGGGCCATTCAACTCCACTTCAGCGATCTTCCACCAACCTTTTACAGCGAGTTGGTGGGGGTTCTTTTAGTTCGCGCACATGAGGTCGAGGCTGAGGACGTGGACGATCAAGAACTAATTTAATTGTTGAACAGACCAGGCCAACCATCTACATTAGTGATGAAGAAAATTCTAAAGATGAAACAATGACAACCAAATAGAAAAAACCTCAGTACGAGATATCATTAGAAGATAAGGAGAAAAGCAAATATGAGACAATGTACGATCGGATAAACCACCATGTGAACACCATAACCCTTACTCTGATTCTCCCTCAAAAGGTCGAGAGTTTAGAGGTCAAGGAAGTCCGTAGAGCTGGTTCAAAACTGATCAAGTCTTATCGTGTTTCTACATCTGTTAATCTTGAGAATCATGTAAATTTGGATGAGGATCATAATGAATTAATAAAATTACCTTTGGTTTCTTTTCACCTTGTGTCCAAAAGTTAATTCAACAAATACATTTGCCAAAATAAATACCAAAATATATATTACAACTTTTAAAAAGTTATGGGATATTAAAAGTCAAACTCCTAACTCGAAAGAGGGTCTCAGATTTGTTATAGTTGGATCAGTTGATGATTTAAAATTTTGTATGGTTGTTACTAACGAATGGGAAGAGGACTACCTCGATATACAAGATGACTCTACTAATCAGCTAATAGAAGATGCTCTGCTAGAATTTGAAGAAGAAATAAAATCAACTATTGATGAACTAAAGGAAACTAACCTCAAGACAGAAAAGCAGCCCTAACCTATATTTATGAGTTCTCTACTAAACGATGAAGAATCTTTAGAAATGGTCAAACTACTAACCGAACTCAAAGGAGAGTTATGACGAAATGTCAGGACAGTCAACAAAGGTTATAGTTCATAAGCTCGTGGTGGACAAACATACGCGCCCAGTAAAACAAGCTCCGAAAAGAATGTGCCTCAAAATAGAGCAGCACGTCATTGCCGAGGTGAAGAAGCTAATAAACGCTAACTTTGTAAAAGAAAAGCAATACCCCACATGGTTAGCTAATATTGTACCTGTTAAAAAGAAAAATGGACAAATACTTGTTTGTATCGACTTCAGGGATTTGAACAATGCATGTCCAAAAGAAGAGTTCCTGTTGCAGATACCAAAAATGATGATGGATATCGCTTCGACACATGAAATTTTCTCCTTCATTCGTTGATGTCATTCGGATTGAAGAACGCTGGAGCAACATACCAATGAGCTATGACAAATATTTTTGATGATCTCATTCACAATTAAGTGGAATGCTATGTGGATGATCTTATCATCAAAACTAAAAAAAACCATTTGTATGATTTGAGTATCGTGTTCGAACGATTACGATGATATGACCATAAAACAAATCCCTTAATGTGTGCCTTCAGCATTACCTCCTTGAAATTTCTAGGATTCAATGTCTGTCATCTGGGAATTGAAATCAACCCGGATAAGATTAAATCTGTCTTAAAAATGCCTCCACCCAAAACCTTGAAACAACTGCGTTCTTTCCAAGGGAAGTTAGCATATCTGAGATGCTTTATTACTAGTTTGTCAGGCAAGCGTCAGCCCTTCTTGGAATGAATTAAAAAGGATGCCAAATTTGTTTCGAAAGAGAAATGTCAGCGAGCCTTTGAGGATGTTAAACAATATTTAATGACACATCATGTTTTGGTAGACCGTCTCAGGAAAAACCGTTGATACTTTATACCGCGACCTTAGATGACTCTCTTGGAGCCCTATTAACCCAAGTAAATGACAAGGGTAAAGAAAATGAACTCCACTACTTGAGTCGTCGTCCAATACAAATGAAAATAAGGAATCTACCTATTGAGAAGCATTGTCTAGCTTTAATTTTTTCCGCTCAAAAGCTTAGACATTACATGCATTCTCATAAGATTACCCTAATGTTAAAAGTTAATCCTTTGCAATACTTGATGACCCAACCAACATTTTCTGAGTACTAGCAAGATGGTCAATGGTTTTATTGCAATTTGATATAACTTTTGTTCCCTCCATGCTGCAAGGGACAAATTTTAGCAGACTTCCTTGTTGCACACCCAATTCCAATTGGATCCCCTTTTAATGATGAGTTACTAGATGAGTAACTATTACAAACTGAATTCTCTAGTGTGTAGCACTGGGAGATGTACTTCGACGGAGCTTCATTAGTCAAAAAAGACAAAGGATCAGGCACAGTTATAACAAGAAAATTAGAAAATGTTTTTTTTTCATCACACCAGATAAGGGTATGTTGAGGTTCTTCTATCACCTGATAGAGCCATGTACCAACGAAACAGAATATGAAGCCTTAATTGCCGAGTTGGAGTTAGCAATCTATGAAGCCATTTATGGTGACTCACAACTCATCATCCAACAAGTCACCAGATGATACAAGATTTTGAAACCAAGGTTAGCAGAATACCATCAGTATACGATGAAGCTGCTGGAGCAAAATTTTTATGTAACTTTCTACTGGATTCTTAAGGGAGATAATGCCCATATCGACGCTCCAGCAAAACTTGCTAAGGAGATGGCATGTCCCCCGGAGGATTCCATTGATATTACAATACAAGGAAGACAAATTCTGTCTCAAGTCGACCTTAACATTCTAAACAAGCTTGGAAAACAAAAAGAAAAGATGATTGCGGATGCTAAAAACAATGAACAATGACATAAGCCATTAATAGAATATTTTCACACTAAAAAGCTGTCGGAGGACCAGTCAACAGTACACCACATCACAAAGAGGGCTTTGTCATATGCTCTAATAGGTCATGTCCTTTATAGAAGATCATTTGATCAATTGTGGCTACGATGTTTAAGTAGAGCCGAAGCAAAAAGTATTGTCAAAAGAAGTACACACCGGAATGTGTAGCGCTCACCAGTGAGGGCCGAAGATGAAAATGAAGATCAAGAGACTTGGATATTATTGGCCGACAATGATATCTGATTGCATGGATGCAACCAGATGATGTCACCAGTGCCAAGTGCATGGGGTGGTCTTGCACTAACCTCCAAATGTACTACACCCAATAGTCGCCTCGTGGCCATTCGACTGTTGGGGCATAAACATAAAGGTATAATAGACCCTCCATCTTCCAAAGGACACAAATTCATACTTGCCGCTACAGATTACTTTTTCAAATGGGGAGAGGCAGTGTCATTACGAGAGGTTACAGCATAACACGTCCTTCAAATCTTTAGGAGCCAAGCAGTCTACCATTTTTGGGTTCCGCGCAGAATAATTTCCAACAATGAGATAACTTTTAGATGCACCAAAATCAATAATTTCATCAATCTACACGAGATAGACTAGAGATACTCTACAATTTACTATCCTAGGGCAAATGGTCTGGTTGAGGCTTTCAACAAGACACTCGTACAGATTTTGAGGAAGACACTAGACAAAAATAAATGAGATTGGCATAACAGACTATTAGAAGCTTTGTGGGCCTACCGGACAATGTTCAAGTCCCCCAATCAGTTTGCACCCTACATGCTTGTGTACGGGTCTGAGGCCATACTACCAGTAGAAGTTAAGACGTCGTCTCTCAGAATTGTTGTCACAAATCAACTGACAACAGAAGAAAGTACAAAACTCAAACTCGAGGAACTTGAGAGTCTTAAAGGGAAATGACTAAAAGCACAATAACATTTGGAGCTTTATCAAGCGAAGATGGTACAAGCTCATGACAAATTGGTCCACCAAGGACATTCAAAGTTTTTGATCTCATACTCGTGCTCAAAAGGCCTATTCTTGCACACCTCAAGGTAGGTGGAAAATTTGACCCAACTTGGGAGGGACTATTTATTGTGAAAATGGTCTACACAGGAGGAACATACCAACTAGTAGATTTTCTGGGTGAAAGACCCATGATGCCAATCAATCGATGATACCTGAAGACATACTACGCAACTTAACATTGCTTGAGATGAAATTTTGAATGTTCTGGGGTTATTTATTTGGCCAAATGTCTGTAACTGGGTCCAAATTTTATTTTTAATAAAGTTAACCTCAATAAAATGAAAGCTTATTGAAATTACATACTTTGAATTTCTTTTTTCTACCTTTTAAATATGATATTCTACTAAATTAAATAGTATACATACATAAATGAACTTTTTTATCACCAACAAAAAGTAAAAATTTCTTTAATAAACAATTTGTTTTGTTCTTGTTTTTGTTAAATTTCAGCACACTGATGTTTTTCCTGTATTCTGCAGAGAAAAAAATGTTAGGCTAGAGGCTGTTCTTTGCTTTCAAAGATGGTTGGAACATCGCACTTAATGAGGAAAGGGCCCCGTATAGTAGTGCCATAGACTTCAACATGGACTTCAGTCAAGTCGACATAAACTATGAGGGTCCTCTGATGGATGTGGTTAACTGTCAGGAAAAGGAAGGGTTGCGATTGTTAGTAAGGTTAAGCACTAGAAATAATTCCTCACTGAAGTGAAAAAAATGTGATGGTACATCAAGACCCAATGGAGGGGACTAGTCACCTGCCTTTCATAATATCTACAACAACTGAGGGCCTGGTCGCTCCCAATGATGAAAGACAATTGATGCACCACTGTGGAGAACTTAACGCAGAAACGCCAACCACCGAATGCACAGGACTTTCTTACATGAAGAAAGATGACGCTAGAGGGAGGCAAAAAACTTGCTCACCCTTATCCTTGAGGGGAATATCTATGATTCAGGCATGAGAGAGACCTCTTCTAGCCTACCTGCTATTGACGATGAGTCCGAGTTTGCTACCGAGCAGAGATACCATGAGTTTTAGTTGTTCTTTGTACTGGTTGCCTGACATGCAACACCGAGATACCTACACGTACACTAGCTACAGGAGCATTTATGGAGTGCCTGGACTACAACGTCCTCTACTTGGAGTGCTACAGTACTTTGGAGGAGTACACATCCATTGACAATGGATTTCAGACTGCTAATCACCTGATGGGGGAACTGTATATCACATTGGGTATAGAGTCGTATATCCCGTTGAACACAGAGTCATATGCTTCGCTGCAAACAGAGACAACACCAGCTTGGATTCTCACTGATACTCAAATGAGGGAGTATCCTCGACAGTCGTTGATCGTCTCCAAGATAGAATACTACAATATGAGTAAAATAAATGAAAGGGAATTTGAATTCTATGAAGAAGTTCAATGAAGATTCATAAATATACTAGAAGGCTTGGAGCTATACACTAGGGTCTTCTCTAAAAGTGACGAAAGAAGTATTCTCGACTGCATTTTTGATATAAGAGACAGAGGTCGAGTGGGCCTTTTAATGGAAAGAACTTATTCTAAGCCACAAAAATGGATTCGTGGAAAGGGCAGGATCACTATACAATGTGGCTACTATTATAATTTCACCCAAGATAGATAAGGGAATCCCTAGAGATTTTGAGATACGAAAAGGTGGACCCACTACCTCCCATGATAAAATGGATAATCAAGAGAATGATTCAATGGAGCATACTTCCAACCGACCGTATTCCCAACAACTGTATCATCAATATATATGATGAAGGTGACTCCATACCCCCGCATATTGACCATCACGACTTCCTGAGACCTTTTTATATGGTATATTTCATGAGGAAAAGCAACATTTTATTTGGAAAAGAAATAGACGTCATTGACCCCAGCGAGTTCAAAGGATCCATGGAGATTCTGCTACCTGTGGGTTCCGTGCTAGTTCATAAAGAAAATGGAGTAGACATCACTAAAAATTGCATTCTAGTGGTGCAACGCCATAGGGTGTCTATAACTTTCAGAAGGATGGATGACAACAAAATGCCATATGGATTACAACCAAATCCGAAGTTGGAATAACTATTGTAATACGAGCTATGAGAGGGTTGCACCACTAAACTCATGCAAAAGGAACTCTTGTCATAGAGCGTGGTTTAGTAGGTCAACTTGATCAGGAGCTCACCACACCAGAGTTGGTCACTTAGGAGACAACTTTTTGTACTACAATTTGGCACAAGAAATATAATGACATATGTACCAGATATGCTCAACTTGTGTTATGTACCTTGCATTAGATGTTTTCCAGATGTACCTTGTTGCATTCAGCATATTGTACCTTTTGAGCTCAGGCCTACACTCAATCTGTACTACTTGTTAGAGCAGATTAATGAAATCTTTTCCAGAAATTTTTTCTGTTTGCTCAATTTCCTTTTTATACGATTGATAAAAGCCACAGAACCATATGTTGGTTCTGAACAACAATGAACAAAAAACAGAATAATAAAAACTTAATAATAAAATTTAAATAAAACACTCTTTTGAAAATTAATCAACCAATGAAAATTAAATTTTGGAAAACATATTTTGAAAATTAAATGTGATAAAAACAATAAGAAAAGAAAAATACCTTGTTTAGTTAATTCTCTCAATTTCGGGGTCTCTTACTCTATTCTCACACAGCACGACCATCCTTGTCTGCACTAAATCTCACAAAATTTCACATATCTCCTCACAAATGTTTACCTTTTCACATGAAACATGACTATGGGTTCAACACCACAAACTCTTTGTAAATTTTAAATTCTCATTTTGGAATTAGTCCCTAACTTCTAATTCCCTCCTTTTGAGGTCGGTCCCTAACTTATGATCCTCTTCTTGAGATTTGATCCATAAATTTCAATTCTCGTAGTGGAATCAGTCCCTAACTTTTGATTCCCTCCTTTTGAGTTTGGTCCCTAAATTTTGATTCTCTTTTTTGATATTGATACCTAAATTTCAATTATCGTTTCGAAATGAGTCCCTAACTTCTGATTCCCTCTCTTCATGGTCGTTCCCTTACCTCCGATCCTCTTTTTGAGATTCAATCCTTAAATTTCAATTCTTATTTAGGAATCAGTCCCTAAATAATGATTCCCTCCTTTTGAGGTCGGTCCTTAACTTCGGATCCTCTTTTCAAGATTGATCCTTAAATTTAAATTCTCACTTTGGAATCAGTCCCTAACTTTTGATTCCCTCATTTCGAGGTTGGTTCCTAACTTCCGATCCTCTTTTTGAGATTTTATCCTTAAATTTCAGTTTTGATTTTGGAATCAGTCCCTAAATTCTGATTCCCACCTTTCAAGGTCGATCCCTAACTCTTGATCCTCTTTTTTGAGACTGATACTTATATTTCAATTCTTATTTCGGAATCAGTCCCTAACTTTTGATTCCCTCTCTTGAAGGCCTGTTCCTAACTTCCGATCCTCTTTTTGAGATTTGATCCTTAAATTTCAATTCTCATTTTGGAATGAGTCCCTAACTTCTGATACGCTCCTTTCGAGATCGGCCCTTAACTTTCCATCCTCTTTTTGAGATTGATCCTTAAATTTTAATTCTCATTTCAAAATCAGTCCCTAACTTCTGATTCCCTCCTTTTGAGGCCAGTCCTTAACTTCAGATCCTCTTTTTAAGATTGATCCTTAAAATTTAATTCTCATTTCAGAATCAGTCCCTAATTTCTGATTCCCTCGTTTCGAAGTCGGTCCCTAACTTCTGATCCTCCTTTTGAGATTTCATCCATAAATTTCAATTCTTTTTATCAGAATTAGTCCCTAACTTTTGATTCCCTCCTTTCAAAGTCGTTTCCTAAGTTCCAGTCTTCTTTTGAGATTTGATCCTTAAATTTCATTTCTCATTTCGGAATCAGTCCCTAACTTCTGATTCCCTCGTTTTGAGGACGATCCCTAACTTTCAATCCTCTTTTTAAGATTTGATCCTTAAATTTCAATTATCATTTTGGAATCAGTCCCTAACTTCTGATTCTCTCCTTTTGAGGTTGGTCCCTAACATCCAATTCTTCTTTTGAGATTGATACCTAAATTTTGATTCTTGTTTCAGAATTATTCCCTAACTTCCGATTCCCTTCTTTTAAGGTCGGTACTTGTTGACCTTACTTTTAGTTGAGGTTTAGATTTTCCTCCTTAGTAGCCTAAGGTCTCACTATAGGACTTTCCTATTGACTATTCTAAGAAAACTAGAAAGGAACCCTCACCAATAGAAATTCTAAACTCTTCCTTACTCAACTTAAGGCTCTACATATTGGTCCTGATCTCTAGCACTTAGTGGGTGGGGTCATTATGAGGGAGCTCAAGGAGAGTTCCCAAAAGACTGTTTGACTTTAAGGTTGACCATGGGTTTTTTTCCAGAGGTAAGGCACTCACTCGCACTTACCTTCACCCATAATCACTCATAACCTCAAACCCAAGAATTTTCTAATTTTACTCCTTTGATTTTTTGGGAGACTCATGTAGATGGTCCCTTAAACCTATTAGCCCTAGGCTAGGGTTTAGCTAAGACTAGTACATAAAGGACCCAAATGAGGTTTCCATTGGTCCATAACTCGTTTATGGTGGTTGGCACCCAAATTCTACAAAAAATACCCAACTTGGCCTTTTTGCCCTAGAACTCCCCCAAATTACCTAAGTACCCTTGAAACCCTAAATTTGGCCAAAATTCCTAAATTTACTCAAAATACCCAAAATTGTTCAAATTTAATTTCAAACATTTTGAAAATATCCAAATTACCCAAATCGCCAAAAAATTGCCAAATTTACCAAAATGCCTCTCCTTGGCCTATAATTTTAAAAATTCCAAAAAATTCCTAAAAAATTTCCAAAACCTTCCAAATATTCCCAATTTCATTTTTCTCAACTACCACACAACCCAATTTGACCAATTTGAGCATTTTAACCAAAACCCCCAAATTACCTTTAAAGGCCCAATTTCCCCAAATTTATCTCAAATGTCCATCTATTTGGTCCCAATTTCCCCCAACATGACCCAATTTAACAAATTTAAACCAAATCCAAGCTTAATTGGTGCCTGCTTTCAGCCCAATTTTGATATAAGTCAAACCCCCAATTTTGGTTCTATGACTTAATCACACCAAATTGAACTGCATAGCCTACTCAATTTGCCTCAATTTGATTTCTAAACTCCTCATAATATTCCTACACATCAAACTTGACCTTCAATCAAACTTAGTCAAGCCTCAATTTCATTTAATTTTAGCTCAAGTCCAAATATCCCCAAATTTGCCCCAAATTGGCTATGTCTCCAAATTTTACCAAATTGATTGCCTTAGACCAAAAATTGGCACCCAATTTATATTGAAAACTCTTCATGATATTCATATTGATCATTTTCAACAATCAATTTGGACTTAGCTCAAGCCTAGCCCAATCTAGACACAAGTTTAACCTAACATGCCCGAAGTGACAAAATTCCAAAATCCTCCAAATTGATCCCCCAATTGAACTTAGAATCACTTCAATCCTTCCCCCAAAATCTTCATTACAATCATCTACACAATGTTGATCAATCAATTGGGCTCAAAGTCATGGATAGCCTAGCCCAAACCCAAGCTTTGGTCATTTGGACCCACATTGGACCCATGCACCAAAATTGACCTAGCCATGTCAAATTGATCAAGGCAAGACTTCTACAACAAAATTTTCGACCTTATTCACCGATTTAAATCCTATGGAACCACCCAAATGAGCCATGGAACAAAGGTTCCCTAAATCAAGGGATTTTTTTCCAAATTTGCTTAAGCCTAAATGATTTTTGCTAAAACTAAACACCTCCCCAAATAAATTGTTGTGACGGATTCCCCTGGCTCACCTGACCTCTTGACCACCTCTCCTAGCCTTAAGGGTCGGCCTAGTCACTGGAGGAGCCAAAACCGTGAGCCATCACCCAAAAATTCAAACCCAATTTAAACCTAAAGGCCACTTNCACCTCCCCAAATAAATTTTTGTGACGGATTCCCCTAGCTCACCTGACCTCTTGACCGCCTCTCCTAGCCTTAAGGGTCGGCCTAGTCACTGGAGGAGCCAAAACTGTGAGCCATCACCCAAAAATTCAAACCCAATTTAAACCTAAAGGCCACTTCATCCCATTTTAAGTTTAGAGCATCTATGCCCTCCACATAAGCAACACTTTGTGCCCATACATTGGCCCACAGAGCCACCTTAAGCCATTTTTTAAAAAAAGCTTCACCTCCATGGCCATGGGGGGTGTGCTGAAATTTTCTGAAAGAGTCCCCTCTAAATTGTTCACATAGCCTCTTTGAGACCTTCTCAGTGCAACCCAACAACTTCTCTGTCCCAATTTCCCTTACCGGAGTTCAATTTTTTAGCTCAAATCCTTGTCGAAGATAGAACATTCTCCACCACACCTTCACAATGCACCAAATTCAAGATAAACTCACCCACACCATCACCACAGTGAAAGAAGAAAAAGCCCCATCAAATCCCCCTCATACAGAGCCTCTATACTAGACTTTGATCAACACCCAATTTTGGCCTTGATCGAATATGGGTCTAAACCTTTCACCAAGACCAGAGGCTCAATCTCTAGCCTCCTTGGACCTCCATGAATGTGTCAAGCACCTCTGATTGAAGCTTCCCATCTCAGAGCAAAGGCATTGAACTTCCCCTCTTCAGGAGCCTATTAGTATTTAAGAGCAATTTGAATATTTTTCCCAATTTTCCAAGTGAAGATATTGAATTTTAAAGTTTAAAAATTATTTTTAAAAGGCAAAAAAATGGATTTTCACTTAAGTAATTCTAAAAATTCAAATAAAAATCATAAAAATGTGAAATTTATTTCTCTGGGTTCTTTGACCTCAGAGAGATTTAATAAAAATATTAAACTTAACTTTCCACATTTAAAATATTTTATAATTAATTAACACTCCATAACTTAAAATAATACTAATAGTTCAAATAAAACTCAAAAAATCATGTAATTTGGTTCAAGTGGTTCTCTAGTTTACGTCTACCTCTAGTAAAAATTTCACGGGATTAGGCTTTACCTTGATCAATTTATGGAATTTCCTTTGAAAAATTTTTTTTTTTTGCATACAAGTATGAAGATTAAATTAAAATTTGAAAAAATGCATTTTCTCCTCTGATGTCTTAATGGACCCATGAGTGAGGTGGGATAAAAATTTTATTATCATTTGAATTAAATTTGATAAATTATGAAGTGATATAGCCTTAGGGACAAAAGTGTAATTTTTGAAATTTAACCTTAATTAACATTTAGGCTTAACTCAAGAAAGGGAAATGGGCAACCTTTGATCTTAATTAGCTTATTTGAATGATTGAAACACAAGGGATTAATTGGTAGAAACCAATCTCACTTTACCCTAGTTGAATGATAAATGTGTAAATTTCTTAAATCATTAAAATTTGGAAGTCTATCAAATTAAATGATCCTAGACTTAGGAGTATGGTGTTGGGTGTTAATAACTCATTAATTTAATACCAACATTTTGGATGTTCAAATAGCATTCAAAAGTTTTGATGATGAATTATTATCACTTAGAAATCTCCTTCAAAATGAATAAGACATTCACCATGACCTTAAGAACTTAGTAGTGACTTAAGCTAAATTAAATTTGGTTAAATGAGGATTAGAAAAGTAAAAGTTAATAAAATGTTGAACACCTTCAAAACACTACAAGCCCAAGTTAAACTAAAATTGGCTAAATGTCCTAATAACACTAACCTGCCCCCCTTTTAAGGGTCTCACCAACATAATTTTCAAATTGAGTGATAAATGTTAATTAGCCTACTCTTAGGGATAATTGAAACATCAATGTTCATTAAGCATTGGAGATATTTACATGATTACTTAGTAAGCAACGTAATAAGTTTAAATGAGCTCGAGGGTTTTCTCCAGGAGGTGAGAGGGAAGCATGGACCTGATTCTTTCTCCAGACCTGTTGAACACCTAAGAGGTTTACTAAACTTATTACATTTTGCATAACAAAATCATCCTTAATCAAACTAATAGGGACCCACCAAGATATGATTTATGATTCGGTAGATCACCAAAAACTTATTTTTCTAACCTTATATAAAATGTTTTTACCTGCATTTTTGAGTTTTAGGTGGTAGAACGAGATGACTCGTTAGGTACGCTTTTTCTATTTACAGTACCGTCTTTTTTCTATACTTTCCACACTGTACTTTCATGCTTATAAAATTGCATGTTAAACAATGATGTAACCCTACACAAAAGCCAAAATAAAAATCAATCAAGATAAAATTCACTGCCTCAACATTCAAAATATATGACAACTCAAAATTTAATCAAAAACATCACACAAAACAACAATTGCAACTAAATTAAGACGTCTCTATTGGATGATTGGGAATCCCTCGGAGGAGGTAACCTACGGTTGCTAGCAAGGCTTCCTACGGTATAAATGAAAGTATGGAACTCATTAAGTTGAGTTTTGTAAGATCATTTGGACTAAGTGAATCTAATAGAAAATATTGGTACCGGAAAGAGGGAACCGTAAGATCCTAACTGGTGTTGCCCTACTCAACTTTAACTTGCCCCATAATATTTAAAGACTTAACTATAGGGACACCTGATTTGACATCATAACCTGAAACCCTAAAAAACTTAAACTCATCACGACAAGGAGTATGGAGCTAGCATGGTGGGCAGCACGACCATCTTCAACAACAAAACATGTCTTCCCTAGCTAAACCAATTTCCTTCCTTAGAAGTAAACAACCAAGCCATAGGATTTTTAGGGTGTCTGCTTATGCAACATAAATCCTCACCTCATCTTTAGGCCTTCGTATCGCTTTGCTGTACAATCTAACCCCTAATTTGTCTTAAGATTTTGCAGTTGTCATTTTTCACAACTTAAACCCTCACATCTTCAAGTGTATTTGTGTGATCGTTTCATATGAATGTAAACCCTAACAAATAAAATTGGTAGGATGAAGCACCTAAATATTTCTCCTTAAAACTGATGCCAAACAATAGGATAGACTGAGAAGTCACTGAGGTTCTTGTTTGGATCCATGACATTCAATAGTTCTTCCTCCTTTGGATTACAAAAACAAAATGTTCCAAATTTGAATAATTCCCATTTCACACCACTTTGTTTAATTCATTGAAAATTCCTATCCTTTTGAGCTCCTTGAAGATTATATTTCTTGATTTTTATTAAGAGTTTTCTTACTTGACTTCGGTCATTTAAGATGTAATTAAATATAGAGGCTTGCCCTTATAGGAAGCTTGTCTGAACCCAGCTTAAAATAAACCCTTTATAATTCTTTTTATTAAATAGGGGAACTTGTCGGAAAATAAATGGTTTCATAGACCAAACGGATGTCATATATTTTTCAGTTTATTTGATCAAGCCTCATCCTAAAGTCTTGTGTTTATCCTTTGGGATAGATATATGATTTGAGGTATAATGCTCTTTCATTTAAACTATGAAAAATATGGGGTCAGTTTGATTTCATATTTTTCTAAAACTTATATATATATATATATATATATATATATATATATATATATATATATATATATATATATATATATATATATGTAAATTAAAGCCTCCTTTCGAAGCGGGTGATGGAATTTTGATTCTAGTGACCGACAGCTTCTTATGGACAACTCCACAACCCAAAAATAGTGTCAGCAGCTTCTGGTAACTCCGCTGGAGACTAGCTTCTCTCTCTATTTAAATCAAGAAATACTATCTTCACACATCGATAATGTGTCCATGTCCCCTTTGACCAAATTACCCTTTTTCCGTTGACATACTTTACCCATTTCTAACTTGGGAAAGTGATGCCAACTCTTTGGACTTCAGGACCGTCTGTTCAACCACCTTTGAGTAGAGGGGTCCAGGAGGCTATTAACGAATTTTTAATCTTCATGTGGGGTCGAACGCCCAATAGGTGTGTTGGTGGACTAGTTCCACCTAGGCATTATGTGTGGAAAAATAGGTCCCGCATTGGGTCCTAGGCACTTCACATCTCTCTTTCAAGTTTGATTTGCTATTTTGCAAATTAAATCAAATAGTGTTGTGTTCCGCGTGCTTTAAAATTTTCTAATATTAATTAAATTTTTATACATTCAAATTACCATTTTGCTAAAAATTTTAAAATACCCAAAACTAAGAATTACCTGCTCTACAGATCAACCTTTGTTAATTTTCAGTGCTTGCACTAAGATTACAAGGGTTTGGCCATATAGCTATGAAGCCCGAACCCTAGAGCATTATGTTTTAAAGCTGCTGCAATGGCCTTCCCAACGCTGACTTTTTCTTGAAATTTGCCAACATACCATGAAGCCCGCAATGTAACTTCTACTATTAAGTTTAGAGCTAAATTTGAGGATCTCGAGGTTATCCTCGGGAAGGCCACATTTGTCGTAATGAAATTTGTCACTCCATAAGTTCAGGAGCCCTCTGTTGAATTCAACCTGAACTGTCTTCAAGACTTTCCTTCTTATAAGAAGACCAAGACTACTACTGCCTCCATGGCAACTACCAAGCCTATGGTTCCCACAGTTGTTAAGGGAAAAGAAGTTAAGATCATTAGAGATCTGACTTAGGGACTGGCTGTCCCACCATCAGTGCTCAAAATCGGGTCGAGTTTGATAACTACGCCGCTAACCCAAACTCAAAAGAGGAACCACAACAGGAGGGTTCGGAGGGCTGCAAAAACCCAGGCTCCCAAGGAGATACCTATTAAGGAAGATCCTCACCAGGATGAGTCGGAATTACTAGAAACCTATCCACTCCTGCGAGAAAGTGGATTCCATCCTTTAATGGATACCAATGGGTATGAGAGTATCCGAAAAATTGCCACAAGTTTACCATCACTTCATGGACAAGGTGAGGGGAGAAAGAAGTCCACTCCTATCACCCAAGTCAGTTCAATTTTTTAGAGGCTATATACCAAAGAAGGCTGCTCAGTCAATAGACTACTCAAACAAGTGGGACATGAAATATCCCCTCGCATAAAGAAAGAAATTTTAATGGATGTCAAATCTGCCAAAAGATCTCAGAAATCAATTGAAGCTTTGCCTGCTCGCATTCCTGTCTGGTTTCGCTTGGGAAAACGAGTTGATACCATCATAGTTATCACCAATTCTACTATCACCAGGACCACAGGTCGTCAACCCATTAAGCCACGACTGGGTCCAAGAATCCTATTAATCATACACAAGGGCGTTTCTAAAGTTCCAAAGGAAAAGATGAAGAAATTACCCGATACAGTAGTCGGTCTGCACTGTAGGGAGAATACTTCTCTTTGACATACCAATGTTTCTAATTAGAGACACTTCATCTCAAGACATCACTTTCAAAGAAAAAGGTGTTGGTACCTAACGTCGTTGTACCAATACGGTCTGGTGAGCCAGCAAGGCAAGAGCATGGAATATGCCAGGGTTTGAAGTATCTGACATTGTCGTCGCAATTACCAGTGACATGAAAGAACAAGTGGAGGAGGTCTAGCAGGGTCATCAAATCTTAAGGAAAGTCAAGAATCATTAATTGATGAAAAATTTGAAAAGCTCAAAGTCGAGATTTCCGAGTTGGCTCGGGAACATGGAGTCTCCATTGATGATGATGAAGATTTTGACTTTTATGATTACCTTGAAGAAGATTTCATGGATATCCATGTTATCGAAACCAGAGCTGCTACATGTATGTGTGAGGCTCAACCTCTCTTCGAAGAGAACGTCGTAAATGAGCTTCCTACGACTATCCTCCTAAGGGCTGAGCAAGTCAGCCAACTAGTGAAAAAGATAGACAAGATGGCCGCAGCCATGACCGCCATGGCCACAATTGAAGGACAATCTCAACCCCCACAGTTAGCCTCTCTAGAGGTCAACCAACTAGAAATTATGCATATTATAGATGAAATGAGAGAGGTTGCCTCAGCAAATAGAGATGAGAAACCAAAGAAGGATTCTTCATCGAGTGCCATGTAAGAGAATGAATTTAAGCAAATGGTTGAACAAGTTCATAAGGCATTAACCCAAACTAAGGGTGGTGCATTGATTTTAAAGGGTAGACCCTATACAGATGAATTTGATGTTGTACCCTTTCCCAAGGGTTTATTGGCCCAAAACTTTAAGATATTTGATGAGACTGGAAATCCCAGATAGCACATAGCGTATTTTTGAGCTAGTTCTGGTAATACAAGCAGTAAAGAAGCTTTACTTTTCCAATAGTTTGTTAGCAGCCTGTCAAGGATTGCTTTGGATTGGTATGTCAATTTTCTTAACAAATCTGTTAAGACATTTGCGGAGTTGGAACAATTATTTTTTAAGAGATTTGTCAGAGTGCAATACAATGTCTCTAAAAGAGGCTCATGATAGAAAAATAAAAGCCCAATGAGACTTTAGTGGATTACATTTTGAGGTGGAGAAACCTTAGCATGAAGTGTGAACCTCAGCTACAGGAACATCACGCAATTCAGATCTTACTCAAAAGCATCCATGGGCCAGTAGTGTTTATGCTTATGGGACTCACCATCAAATCTTTTGAGAAGCTACTCAGCAAGGTTAGCAATCTTCAAGAAGAAATCAAACCTATTGATTCTCATGAGAAATCCAAGGCAACTAGAGTATTTGAAAAGAAGTCAGGAACAATAACAATTGTCGATAAAGGGAAGCAACCAATGAAGATATATGAAAAAAATCGTCATCGATCTTCATCACAGCATGCTCAGAAACAGAATAGCTAGTCAAACCAGCGAACGCCTAAAAAAGCATCACCTCGAACAAGGAATAAGAGAATATCTTTGGTTGAATGATATAAAATGGTGTATTCTTTCAAAGATGAAGTCGTATCCAAGATGTTTAAAAGTCTGATGAAGAAGTCTGAATTCAGACTACCAAATCCAAAGAAGCCCGAAGAGGTCGATAAGAAAGCTCAACCAAATTATTTCCTATATCACAAATTGTTGGGGCACACTATAGAAGAATGCTTCAGCTTTAAGGATTGGCTCTAAAAGAACCTTAAAGAAGGGAATATAATGATCCCAAAAAAATATTTAAAAGAACCTGAAAAAGGTTCTACAAATTTGATTTTGGCCGAACCAATCTCTCTGATTGATTTGTATACTGGATAAGATGGATGGAGTATGACTTAAGATGAGCTCAACAGGTTCCTAAACCAAATACAGTATTCATCAAAACAATCTTCTACATATGCCGAAAAATACAGATGGAATGAAGTTTGGAGGAAATCATCCAAGAAAATATTGAATCAAATCCAGAATGCATCAAAACAAGCCTCTGTTCAGAGTCTTCAGCCTGTCAAACCCAAGATGAAGATTTAATTAAGAGATTCATCTTTTTTAAGGACAAAGAAGAAGAAGAATACCAATACATAGGGGCTGCCTCTACTAGATTTGTTGTCTCGGATTCAGGGAAGAAAATCCTCAAACCCCTGCCTTTGTTTGATTATCTTTTCGCCCCTCTGGGGTCTTATGAATATAATGATTATAATTCGGCTACGTTTTAACTATTTCTGATGATAACGTAATATATTTTAACCAATCTAGTTTTGATCTTGATTCTCAAAATGATACTCAAATCGTACTTGAGTCCAATGAACCTATTGGCAAGAGCGAAGAAGACATTGACAATACCGCTTATGACAGCACCAGGAGTGAGGAACCTATTCTCGAGCACCAAGGTGCACAGCTTGCTATCAACTTAGATCTTTGCAACAAAGAGGAAACACCAAGAGAAGTTATAGAAGTGAACTTAAGGAGTGGAAGAGTATTACCCCCAAGAATAGGTGTGACAGATAAAGGAAAACAAATAATAACTCGAGAAGAACTACCTCCACCTCAATCAGTGGAAGAATCACACAACCAAGAGAAAATTGGAGGATCATACAAAGTGGATTACAATGTGATAGCTCATCTTAAGAAGTTGCCGGCCAGATTAAGCATCTATGACCACCCTCTGATCCTGTCAAAGGAGATGAGAGAGTATCTAGTTACAGCTTTGCTTGACCCAGAGATTTGCTTAGCCCCGTTAGCCAGCACATCATTGGATGAAGTTTTTTCGTTGAAAGAATAGCCTAGGGTAACCTTTAAAGATGAAGATTTGTTGCTTGGTATCGCCGAACACAACCAACCACGCTATATCTCCATTAACATCGAAGCATTTGTGTTGTCTAGTGTTTTAGTAGATCATGGAGCATCCCTCAACTAGATGAGTCTGCAGACATTAGCCTATTTGGACATCGAAGCTCAGGAGCTTACAGCAAAGAAGTTGATGCTAAGAGGATTCAACCAAAAGGGAGAGAGCCCTTGGATCTATTACATTTATTATGAAGGTTGAAGAACTAGCGACAACCGCTAATTTTCACATCATCGACGTCGAGACCAATTTCATTGCTTTCTGGGTCGATCGTGGATTCAGGAACATAACATGGTTCCATCATCTCTGCACTAGTACATCAAGTACTATAAAGTAGGACATGAGCACTGCATAAAAGGAGATCTACAACCATTTTCGGTGCATGAAGTTGGTATTCATGAAGATGCTGCCTACTACGCACCTCCAAAGAAAACTATCTTTTCTCATGAAACTATGACAAACAAAAATGAAGATTCAGAAAAAACATAATGAGGAGGCCTTTAACTGTGCTTCAACGATCTTCCATAACCTTTTTGGAATAAGTTGGTCGAGGTTCTTTTAGTTCGCGCACCCGATGTCAAGGCCGAGAAAGTGAACGAGGAAGAACAAACTTAGTTATTGAACGAACTAGGCCAATCATCTATATTAGTGATGAAGACAGTTTTGAAGATGAAATAATGATGAAAAAATAGAAGAAACCTCAGTTAGAGATATTTTTAGAAGAAACAGAGCAAAGTGAATATGAGATGATGTATGATTATGTAAACTACTATGTGAATGCTATGACCCTTACTCCGATCCTCCCTCAAAAGGTCGAGAGTTTAAACGTCAAGGAAATCCATAGTGCTGGTTCAAAGCCAATCAATCTTTATCGTGCTTCTAATTCTAATATTCTTGAAAATCATGTAAATTTGGATGATTATCCTAATGAATTAATGGAATTACCTTTTGGTTACTTATCGCCTTGTATATAAAAGTTGATTCAACAGGGATATTTGCCAAAACCAATGTCAAAAGATAAATTACAACTTTTTGAATAATTATGGAATGTTAAAAGTTGAACTCCAAATTTGATAGAGGGCCTCAGATTTGGTACAGTCAGACCAGTCTATGATTTGGAGTTTTGCATGGTTGTTACTAGTGAATCAGAAGAGGATTGTCTCGATATAGAGGATGACTTTACTGATAAGATAATAGAAGATGTTCTGTCAGAAATTGAGGAGAAAATTAAATCCACTATTGATGAATTGAAGGAAATTGACCTCGGGACTAAAGAGGAACCCCGGCCTACCTTTATAAGTTCTCTACTCAATGATGAAGAATCTCTGCAATTGATTAGATTTTTAACAGAATTCAAAGATTCCTTTGCATGGAGTTATGATGAAATGCCAGGACTGTCAACAGTGGTTGCAGTTCATAAACTCTAGGTGGACAATAATATAAACCCAGTAAAATAAGCTCCTAGAAGAATGTACCTCAAAATAGATCAGTAAGTCATCACCAAGGTGAAGAAATGAATAGACGCTATCTTAGTGAAAGAAGAGCAGTACCCCACGTGGTTGGCCAACATTGTTCCAGGAAAGAAGAAAAATGGACAAATCTGTGTTTTTGTCGACTTAAGAGATTTAAACAAAGCGTGTCAAAAAGATGAATTCCCATTACCAATACCAGAAATGATGATGGATATCACTTCAGCACAGGAAACTTTCTCCTTCATGGACGAATCGTCGGGATAAAACCAAATCAAAATGGCTCCCGAAGATGCAACACTTATAGCCTTCAGAACACCAATCAGAATTTTCTGCTACACAGTAATGTCATTCGGCCTAAAGAATGACAGAGCAACATATCAACGTTCAAGGACAAAGATTTTTGACGACGTCATTCATAACTAGGAAGAATGTTACATGGATGATTTGGTAATTAAAAGATAACGAATAATATATTATTTGTACGATTTGAGGATCGTGTTTGAACATTTATGACAATATGACCATAAGATAAATTTCTTAAAGTGTGCTATTGGCATTACCTCCGGGAAGTTTCTAGGATTCGTTATCCATCCTCGGAGAATCGAGATCGACCTAGATAAGATTAAAGTTATCTTGGAAATTCTTCCTCCAAAACTTTAAAATAACTACATTCCTTCCAGTGGAAGTTGGCATATCTGAGATGCTTTATTTCTAATCTCTCAGGTAGGTGTCAGCCCTTCTCGACATTAATTAAGAAGGATGCCAAATTCATTAAGGAAGAGAAATGCTAACGGGCTTTGAGAACATTGAGCAATATTTAATGAAACCTCCTATCTTGGCAGCCCCTATCCTGGAGAAATCATTGATACTTTATACCGCGGCCTTAGACGCTCTCTTGGATCCTTCTTAGCCCATGTGAATAACTTGGGTAAAGAAAATGCACTCCACTACATGAATCGCTGCCTAATACTGACGGAGATAAGATACCCACCCATTGGGACGCAATGTCTAGCCTTGATTTTTGTTGCCTAAAACCTTAGAAATTACATGCTTTCTCATAAGATTACCCTAATTTCAAAGGGCAATCTGTTACATTTCTTGATGACCCAACCAACACTCTTCGGACGTCTAGCAAGATGGTCAATGATCTTATTGCAATTTAATATAACTTTTGTTTCCCTCCATGCTATCAAGGGATTGATTTTGTCAGACTTTCTCGCTGTACACCCACCTCTAGCTGGGTCCCCTCTTAATGATGAACTACCAGATGAGAAGGTACTACAAATGGAACTCTTCAGTGCGCAATGCTGGGAAATTTACTTTGACAAAACTTCGTCAGCAAAAAAGGACAAGAGATCATGCACAGTTATACCAGGCAAAGCAGGTATTGGTTTGATCATTATCACGCCAGATAAGGGTATGCTAAGGTTCTTATACCTCTTGACAGAGCCATGTACCAACAATGAAGCAGAATATGAAGCCTTAATCACTATATTAGAGTTGGGAATCTTAATGGATATAACAAACATTGTCATCTATGGAACTCAAAACTCGTCATTCAACAAGTTGTCAGACAATAAAATATTTTGTCTGTTGTGATCCGGGCATGAGAGAGACCTCTTCTAGCTTGCCTGCTATAGACAATGAGTCAGGATTTATTACAGGGCTAGAAATACTACCAGCTTGAGATTTTTTGTATATGGGTTGCCCTACCTGCAACGCCGAGATACTAGCATGCATGTCAGCTACAGGGGCATTCGTGGAGTGCCCGGACTGCAATGTCCTACACCTACAGTGCTACAACACTTTATAGGAGTACACATCTACTGATGATGGGTCTCAGACCACTGATTACCCGATAGATGCAGAGCCTTATGTCCCGTCAGAGG
>NEWO01000153.1:908892-919957 GCA_003013225.1 Phalaenopsis aphrodite | reverse complement strand
AAAAAACCTTCATAATATTCCTATACATCAAACTTGACAATCAATTGGGCTTATTGAAGCCTCAATTTTATTTGATTTGAACCTAAGTCTATAAAGCCCCAAATTGGCCATGTCTCAAAATCTCACCAAATTGATGGCCTTAGCACCAAAATTTTCGCTCCATTCCTTCATGAAAAATATTCACAACATCTTCCTTCAACATTTTATCCATTGAATTTGGACTTAGCCCAAGGTTAGCCCAACTTAGACCCATGTCTAGCCCAATATACCCAAATTGACCAAGTTTCAAAATTTCTTCAAATTGACCCTCCAATTGAACTCAAAATCACGTCAACCCTTCAACAAAAGTCTTCATAATAATCATCTCCACAATGTTGATCAATAAATTAGGCCAATTAACATGGCTAGCCTAGCCCAAACCCAAGCTTTGATCTCTTGAACCCACATTGAACCCATGAACTAAAGGTGGCCTAACTACCCCAAAGTCACCAAATTAATGACTCTACAACCATTAGTCAAACCCTAGTGGCCAACCTAAACCTCTTAAAACCACCTAAACTAAGCTCTGAACCAAAGGTCCCTTAAATTAAGGTATTTCATTCCATAATTCTTAGGCTTAAGATATTTTTGCCAAAATAAAGCCTAAACACATTAAATTGCTATGACATATTCCCCTCGATTCCCTGAGCTCCTAGCCACCTCCCTCTGGCTGGTCGGTCGGCCTAATCGCCAAAAAATGGCCAAACTGAGAGCCACCCCCATGGGATTAAACCTAATTCAAACCTAGAGGCCATCTCATCCAAATTAAATGTTGGAGCCTCTCTGTCCTCCACCTAGGCAGCACATTTCACCCCCCCCAATTGGCAATGGTAGCAAGCTTTAAGCCATTTTTTTATAAAAGCTCCCCTCCACGGCCATGGGAGGAGAGCTGAAATTTCCTCTGAGAGACTTCCTCAAATTGATCCCAGAGCCTCTTTGACACCTCCTCAGTGCAATCCAACCACTACATTGCCCTGAATCCCCTTCCCAGAGCTAAATTTTGAGCTTTAATATGTGCCTAAAACCATGTGTTGACCTCACTTTTGGTTGATGTTTAGTTTTTCATCTTTAGTAGCCTAAGGTCAAGCCATAGGACTTTCCTATTGATTTTTCTTAGAAAACTAGACAAGAAACCCTCACCAATAGAAATTCCAAAACTCTTCTCTACTCAACTTAATGTTTCACAAATTGGTCCTAACCTCTAGCACTTAGTAGGCGGGGTCACTATGGGGGAACTCAAGATGAGTCACCCTAAGGAATGCTGGGCTTTAGGGTTGACTCTGGGTGTTGGTCTAGGGCATAAGGTATATACTTTCACTCATAATCACTCAGAATCCTAAACTTAAACTTCATGGCTTTGGTCCCTTGATACTTTTGGGAGACTCATGTAGGTGGTCTCCTAGACCCACTAGCCCTAAGCTAGGGTTTAGCTAAGACCACTACATAGAGAACCCAAAATGGGATTTCCATTGCTTCATGGCTTATTATTGGTGGTTGGCACTCCAACTCTACCAAGATACCCAACCTAGCCTTTTTCCCCTAAATTCCCCCAAATTACCAATATACCCTTGGGACCCCAAATGCGGCTTAAATTCCCAAATCTACCCAAAATAGCCAACTTGGTTCAAAAATCATTTTAAACACCTTGAAAGCACCCAAACTACCCAAAATCACCAAAATTGTCCAAATTACCCAAATGCCCCTCCTTACCCCAAAATTCCAAAAATTCTAAAAAATCCCAAAAATTCCCAAAACCTCCCAAATACTCCCATTTTCATTTTTATCAACTTTTACATGACCCAATTTGGCAAATTTGGCCATCTTTGATCAAAACCCCAAAATTGCCCTTTAAAGGCCCATATTTTCCTCAAATAACTCCAAATGTTTTTCAAATTGGTCTCAATTTACCCAAATTTCAATTATAAACTCTTTAGTAGCCTAACTCCATCATTTGAACCTAAGGTCAAATAACTCCAAATGTATTCAAAACATTTCCCTTGATCATTTGAACAATTCAATTTGGACGTAGCCTAAGTCTAGCCCAACCTAGACCCATGTCTAGCCCAACATGCCCAAATTGACCAAATTTTAAAAATCCTTCAAACTAACCCTCCAACTGAACTCAAAATCACTTCAACTCTTCACAAAAAATCTTCATTACAACCATCTACACAATGTTGATCATTCAATTGGATCAATTCACATGGCTAACCTAGCCCAAACCCAAGCTTTAATTACTTGAACCCACATTGAACCCATGCTCTAAAGATGGCTTAACTACCTCAAAGTCACCAAATTAATGACTCCACAGCCATTAGTTGGACCCTATTGGCCAGCCTAAACCTCTTAAAACATCCTAAATTAAGCCATGGACTAAAGTTCCCCTAAACTAAGGGATTTCATGCCATATTTCCTTAAGCTTAGGATATTTTTTTCCAAAGCAAAGCCTAAACACATTATTTTGTTGTGACATATTCCCCTGGCTCACCTGACCTCCCTAGCCACCTCCCCTAGCTGGTCGTCCAACCTAGTGGTCAGAAAATGGCCAAACCAAGAGCCACCCTCATGGGATTAAACTTAATTGAAACCAAGAGGCCACCTCATCCAAATTGAAGCTTAGAGCCTCTCTGCCCTCCATTTAGGCAGTACATTTCACCCCTCAATTGGTCATGGCAACAAGCCTAAGGCCATTTTTATAAAATGCTGTCCTCCACAACCATGGAGGGAGAGCTAAAAATTCCTCTAAGAGACTTTCCTAAATTGATCCCAAAGCCTCATTAAGACCTCCGCAGTGCAACCCAAACACAACATTTCCCTAAATCCCTTTATCTGAGCCCAACTTTTGAGCCCTGCCAGAGACATGACAAAGCTCTCCACACCTCCAAACTCCACCTAACTCAAATTAAACTCACCCACACCTTTACCACATTTAGAGAAGCCACAGCATTGTCTAATTCCCCTTTCATAGAGCCCTAGCATAGCTCTAGACCAACGCCGGAAATCGACCTTGGTCTAATTTGGGTCTAGATATTTCACCATAGCTAGAGGCTTAATCCATAGCTTCTTTGGACCCCAAAAGATGTGTCGAGACTCTCTAATCAAAGCTTCCCTTAGACGAGTCCATAGAATCAAACCCGAAGTGATTTGGTTGAGTCTAGGCTGAGATCTTAGGGTTTTAGTGTGGACGGTCACGGGATCACTATATCCAGGATGATGACGAGGAGCCATCCGATTGCGCGTGTATCAGATGGACAGAGGAGATCGAGCCATACAACGCTTCCTTACATGAACTGCAGGCCAATTCAGCGGCTACGTGGTCCAACTAGAGCTCAACACGCGTGCTTTCGGAGCTGCCTAGGATATAACCAGTGCTGCACCTTTAAATAGATAAATAGGGAATTTTATAAAAAATCAAAAAATAATCCCTAAAAATTCATATATTGGTGTAGAAAAATCATAAAAATAAAACAAAAATACCCTCCTACTCAGTGAACTAAGGAAAATAATGTGAAAATGTTTTAGAGTCCATTGGATGCATATTTTATTTTTAATTAATTAAACACTGATTTGGATGTTTTGATTCTCCATACATGTAGTAATATCATCATGGCTTGAAATTTTAGCATGTTGTTGCCTCTATCTTAGAGAACATTCCTTAATTTTTTCCAAAGTCAGAAGAGGTACCTAGACAAAGAGCCATATTTTTCAAGTTTAAGTGCATTATTTACTTAAAAAAATCATGGAAATTAGCATGTTGCATAGAAAAATCCAAGAAACTTTTGGAAGGTTTCTGAAGACCAAAAAGCCTTTAGAAAAATTTCTCATTAGTCAAGTCATTCAAAATACACCTAATCTTTATAAACCCTAAATCAATAAGATAATTAATTTTGAAAAATATAAACAACAAAATTATTTGATTTTTTATCTCCACTATTATTTAAGATCCAGAGAACTCACCATAAAAATTCGAAAGCATTTTGAGTTCATTTGGTGACTTAAGTTGATTTTTAAAGATAAATAAAATTTTTCGCACTCAAATGTTTTTTTAAAAATCAAAATATAGCTTGAAAAATTTTAAAATTGGGTTTTTTGAGTTTTTTGTGATCAGGGGTATTTTCTAAAAATAAAATGGAGTTTAAAATAAAAACTTGATTTTTAACATATTTTAAATATTTAAAAAATTAAACCTTCATAAAAATCACAAAAATAATAAAATTCATAGAAATACTCTAAATTGCTTCATACTCACTTAGGAATAATTAAAATATTTTTCCTAATTTTTAAAATAAACATATTGAATTTTAAAGCTTAAAAATAATTTTTAATGGCTAAAAATGGGTTTTCACTAAAAATAATTCCAATATATCAAATAAACCTAAAAAAAATATTAAATTTTCTCCTTTAAGTTCTTTGACCTCAGGAAGATTTTTCAACAATATAAAACTTAATTTTTCCATTTAAAATATTTTATATTTAATAAATATTTGAGAACTTAAAAATTATTCTTAAAATTCAAATGAAATTAAAAAAATCATGCAATTTGGTCCAAAGACTTTTCTGGTCTAAGTGTACCTCCAGTAAAAATTTCAAGTTATTAGGATTTACCTAGGTCAAGTTAGGAGTTTTCTTTGAAAAATTCTATTTTTTGCATGAATATATATATATATATATATATATATATATATATATATATATATATATTTATATGCTATGGAGCTGTTTGGGGTGGCGGCTGGTGCTCTGTTAGGGTTTCGATGGCTCCCTATTCTGACTGGTTTGTAGCTGGTGGGGAAGAGTGGTTTCTTCTTTTTTACTGTTTTTCTGGTGGGCTAGGCGTTCTTCCTATTTTTGGTTTTCTTTTGTTATTGTAGTGGTTTTGTTGATGTTCTTCTTGTTGGCCCTTTTATCTACCTTCCTTACTTGAGCTGGGTTCACCACTCGGTCTATTGTGGTGACCTTGTTGGAGGTTAGGGTGGGTTTTCTCTGCTGAATTCTCTCTTGCTATTGGATTTGGTGGGGAAGTGTTTAGTTGTCCTTTGGTTTACTGTTCCATTGGTTTTACTGTTCCATTGGTTTGTGACGTGTTGGTTTTGCTCTGGTGTTGCTGCTACTCTGAATGGCTACTAGCATTGCTCTGGACACTAATCTAAAATGGGCTAAGACCACCTATGCTGGGGTGGCTGGACAACCTAAGGAACAGTTACAGAATATGGATAAATTAGTGTTTCCATAAGAATTTCATGATACTTTAGCTGGAAAAAGGTCCTCTCCCTGTTCACCCCATTGGGTGTAAGGAGGGGGAACCTGCAGTTTATTTCTCTCCCTAGGAAGTTAACTCATTAAATGAGGAGGTTAAGCTCACTTTGGTATGAATTTTTTAGTTGGGTCACCCTAAGATGGAACTGGTTAGGAGTTTCTTTGAGTCCTTAAACTTTACTGGTGCTTAGCAACTGGGTTTCTTGATGGCAGACATTTGCTTATCCAATTGACAATAGAGGAGGACTATGCTAAACAGTTTGCCAAAAAATCATTTGTTATTGGGGGACTACCATGAAACTTTTGAAATGGACCACTGGATTTGATCCTAGTAAAGAACCTCCTGTGGTTCCACTTTGGTTCAAGCTTCCTGGTCTCCCTATTCCCTACTTCAAGTTGAATGCCATTTTTAACATTGGATCTGCTTTAGGCAGACACCTTAAAGTTGATGCTCACACTTTTAACAAGGCAAGGCCTGCTCTTGCTAGAATTCTCATTGAAAGAGATATCACCTTGCCTGAAGTTAAAAGAGTGTGGATAGGCTCTAAATAGGATGGCTTTTGGCAGGAGGTAATCCTAGAGCAAAGACCTTACTATTGTCAACATTGTAAGATGTTTGGGCACAATAGGGATAGGTGCTATAGGCTACACCCTCCAGTGAAAAGGCAACAGTTCTCTTTGAAGGAAACTGCCCTCAATCAACTTCCTGGGGTTATTGAGGCTGGCATACAGGATGAGGCTCAGAACTCCCCAAACCCCTTTACTTCTATTACTCCCCCTTCGCCTCATAAGGAAGTGCTAAGAGAGTAACCCAATATCATCATTATACTCTCCCCCACAGTTGCTTCCTCTGAGGAGAGGTTGCAGGCTCTAAATCAGGAATAACAATTGCATCATGTGAATGAAGGAGAAAAAGTTGCTGACTTGAACCACCTTATGGGGGAGGATTGGGTTATGCAGAACTCTAAGAGAAAGAAAAAACAATCTACAAAATCTTAAAGATTACAAAAAGAGGCAGCTTCCATTAGCAATATTACGAAGGTTGGATCATCTCTTAGACCCTCTAGAGGGAGAACTAGATCCAGATCACAACCTTCACGCCATCTTCATCCTCAAAATGCTTAACTTCTCTTTGGTTTGTCCTTTAAACTCTGGTCAATTTATGTCTTTCAGAAGACTTTTAATTGTTATCCTTAACTTCAGTTGTTATAAGTTGAGAAGGGGTTTCTATGGCCTTGGGGTGATGGCAGACTCTTATCAACATTTATATACCTTATATCTAAGAAGATATGGAAGACTGTCTATTCCTTTGGCTTTGATTCACTTCAACAAGTCACTAGTCAATTTTTTGGTTTGTTGTGACCGCAGGAATAATTTGAGAAAGGGTCTATCTGGTCTTTGAATGTTGGTAGATTTCTTTCTGCACTTTCCCAACTTTCTTAAAAGATATGAGAGTCTTTTATTTCCTTCATATGTCTCATGTCAGCAAATCACTGGTCATCTGCTGGATTGTTTGGATAGCAGTCCTTGGGCTTTTACTTTCTTCATATGATTAATTTGATGTGCTGGAACATCAGAGGGATTGGTGATCAGAAATCTTTGATCAGAATTAAACAGTTGGTTGGGAAGCACATGTTAGTGTGTTTTACAATTCTTGAACCTTTGGTTCACTGCACTCCTTGCAGATTCAAAAAGCACTTCCCAAGTTTCACTTGTAAGTACAATATTAATAACCAAATTTCGTTTTTCCATAGAAGTAACCTGAATGTGCAGATCTTGGAAGACCAGCCTCAATTGCTTCATATCCAGCTTATATGGGATTTTCTGCATGTTCAGACTACCTTCATTTATGTTAGGAGTTCTGCAAATGATAAAGCTCTATTATGGCAACAAATCTAGCATCTCAATTCCTACATTAATGGACATTGGATCATTGGTGGAGACTTTAACAGTATAGCTAGATTAAATGAAAAATGGGGAGGGAAACCTGTGGACATTACACAAATGTAACTATTTAATCAGAATATCAGGAGCAATGCCATTGTTGAACTTCCTCATCAGGGACCTCTTGACACTCGGAGAAGGGGAAAGCTTTTTGAAAGAATTGATAGATTCCTGGTCAATCAAGCTTGGCTGGATACAAACTTTATGACTAGAATTTCCCATCTTCCTTACACATGTTCAGATCATAGGCCTTTACTAATCTCTATATCCTCTATTACTTTTGCTCCATTACCAAGATTTAGATTCCTTAATGTCTGGGTGGAACATCCTGAATTAATCTCCTTTATTAAGTCTGTTTGGGTACCTATTTCATCCTTCCCTCCTTAGTTTAAACTATGGCAAACTCAGAGAAAAGTTGTTACTTTGCTAAAAGCCTGGAATTGGAACTGTTTTGGCAACCTTATAGCAAAAGTAGAAGAGGCTGAAGCAAAAGTGAAACAAGCTGAATTTAACATTCAGATGGGACTATCTGATGAACAGAACCTGATATTAACAAATGCAAATCTTCTTCAAGCTATTCATTGGGAGGAAGAGTTCTATAAGCAGAAGGCTGCCATCAAAAAATTTGTTGATGGGGATAGGAATACAAAGTTTTACCATGCTTGTATTAAACAAAAAAGACATTCCAACACCATCTTGAAGATTAAAAATCACAATGGCATTTGGATCCAAGGTACTGATCTAATTCACAGAGATGCTATAGATCACTTTCAAAACCTTTTATTTGAACCCCATGAGGCTACTCTCCTGAACTTTGACTTCGCTTACTCAATGATAAATTTTGTGATATCCAGAGCCTGGATTTAGCTTTTATTCCTACTGAGGAAGAAATTTGGAAAGCTTTATGTTCTATTGACGGTGATAAGGTGGCTGGTGCAGATGGTTTTACTTCTACTTTCTACATAAAATCTTGGGAGGTGATTAAGTTTGATGTTGTGGAGGCTCTCCAGGCCTTCTTCAAAGGGGAGGATATGCCACATTATTTTACTCAATCCACCATTATTCTAATCCCAAAGGGGGACCAGAAATCTAATTGGGATCATTTTAGACCCATATCTCTCACCACTGTGTTGTCTAAACTTATTAGGAAGCTTTTGGTTTTTAGATTAAAACCACAAGGATGATCTCTCCTTATTAGTCAGCTTTTGTTACAGGTAGACAAATTACTGATAATATGTTACTTACACAGGAACTCTTGCTGGATATTGACAAGCCTTGAAAAGGGGGTAATCTTATATATAAGTTGGATATCTCTAAAGCTTATGACACTATCAATTGGAATTTTATCTTGGAGGTTCTTAAAGCTAGAGGGTTTAAGAACTCCTCTGCCAAATCATCCACAGGTGGCTTAGTAATAATTATTAAACCATTCTTATTAATGGTAATTCACAAGGGGACCCCCTTTCTCCTTACATTTTCATTTTGGCTATGGATTACTTATCTAGGCTTCTTAACCATCATTTTTTTAAAAGGGAACATCTCAGATTTTCTAATAAAGCAAATTTTTCCATAATTCATCTATGTTATGCTGATGACTTCATATTATTTTCTAAAGCCTCAAAACCAGCAGTGAAGAAGGTTGTTAATCTGCTAAACTTGTTCCAATAGATCTCTGGTCTCTCTCTGAACTTAATGAAATGCCAACTTGTTTTTAGCAATAAGCTACATCCTGCTATCAAAAATTGGATTAAAGACTTCACTGGCTTTAAATCTACTACTAACCCATTGGCTTATCTTTGGGTACAGTTAATTAAAGGAAGGAAGAAGCACACTCAATTTGATGAGGTGGTTTCTAAAATCTCTAAACAAATCTCTTGTTGGACTAACTCATTTTTGTCTCAGGGGGGAAGATTAACCTTAATTAAAAGTATCCTAGCTTCATACCCTATGTATATTTTTCAAATGCTGAAAATGAAAAGAGGTACACAGATAACTTTAGAGGTGATGTTGAATAAATTCTTATGGGAAGGCAATCACAAACATGCTCACTGTTTAGTTGGGAGAAGCTTTGTCTGCCTCTAGCTGCAGGGAGGCTTAGCATGAAGTCATTCCAACAGCTTCATGAAATATTTTATTGTAAACTATAGATTAAATTTAGAGAACAGAGATCTTTGTGGACTAACTATATGAAGTTAAAATATTGCAAACACTCCCACCCATCAATTACCTGCAAAAAAACTGGGGATTCTAGAACCTGGACTGAGCTCTTGCATATTAGGTGTGTGGCTGAAGACTTTTTTATCTGGGATGTGGGGGAAGGAAAAGTTGATTTTTGGTTAGATAATTGGCTTCTAGAAGGTAAATTGGAACCATCAACCTTTTAGGACTTAGCTATCAACACCCCTATTCATCTTTGCTGGAATAATCATCTTTAGAATAGAGACATGTTGGCTTTTATGGTGAATCCTGAACAAGTGTTTGAAATTCGTAAAGTCCCAATTACTCCACTGAAACAAGATAGAATTGTGACTAAAAATCATCCCCATACTTCTTTTACCAAATTTGCATACTCCCAATTAAACAATTGGCACCATAAGGAGTGAGGTAATGCCATGTGGGTGAAATACCTAAGCCCCTTTATTTCCTTCTTCACCTGGAGATGTTTTCATAATATTATTCCCACTGATGATATACTCAAAATTAAGGGTCTAAAAGTACCTTCAAGATGTAATTTTTGTTGCTAACAAGAGGAATCTTTAAATCATGTGTTTTTTTCTTGTCCTATTGCTCAAGGGGTTTGGACACAGGTAGCTACTAATCTTAGTTTCCCTTCCCAGTTACAGAATTTTGGTAACTTCATTGACTACTGGAAAGTTTGGAGAGGGAACCATGCTGAATTGATCCCCTTTATTACTACATGGTTCATTTGGATGGCAAGGAATAACAGTAAATATGTGGGGATAATCCAAATTGCTACACAAATTGCTACCAATTGCTTGGCATATACTGTTAAGATAATCAATATCATGGGGTATAAGATTAAAATTCCTAGATGTTCCCAAATCCTCAATACAGGAAACCTTCTTATCCTTGGATCAAAATCAACTCTGATGGGAGTTACAGAAGTCACACTGTTGTAATTGGAGGGATTTTCAGAAATAGTGTTGCAGATTGCCTGTTGTGTATCCAATCTCCCACTATTGCTTTTAATGCTTTGTAGGCTGAAGCTTTTACTGTGGTTTGGGCCCATCAAACAACTGTTGTTATGGGATGGAACCTAATAATTGTGGAAATGGACTCATTATGGTTTTTCCAACTTTTAAAAGATAACATCTCCCCACCTTAGTTTCTTCTACATGCTGTGAAGCAAATCACTCACCTGAAGTTGAATCATAACCTTCAAATTATCTGGAAACATATTTTGAAAGAAGGTAATAGATGTGTTAATTGGCTTGTTCATCAAGGAGCATTGTCTATGTTGCCAAAAGTTTATACTACCCCTCCTGTGGAGTTGGCTTGGTTAATTAGAGAAGATCTCTCTGATCTGCCTTATATTAGAAGGGGGATGTCCACTGATGTTGATTCTAACCCCTTATCTAGAGAGGATTCTTGTTTCTTATGACCTACTGTTTTGTTATGTTTCATTCCCTTTTTATCTTCAACTTTATTGTTTGGGGATAGGTTTTCTTCATAGGTTATATTGCATTTTGTTTTCTCTTGGCAGGCCTTGCCTTCCCCTTTTTGGGTAATCCTTGGTTTTGTCAGTGAACCAAGCAAATTATTGCTTTGTAACCTTATCTCATTTTAACATGTAGGGAGTCTCTGT